>QFDD01005496.1:0-16376 GCA_006871305.1 Vachellia collinsii | reverse complement strand
TGGCCTTTTGAAATTTCTTCCTCTTCCTCTTCCTTCCTTGCTTCTCTTCTCTTTATAAAGCCCTTCTCCGCCTCTTCCGCCTCCACACTCAATCCAATTCAAATCTCTCTCAACCTCATCACTCTTATCACATGCTTCTTCAACTCACCGCCACACATTGTGTTTGATTAATCCATAACCCACCTTCGTCTCTTTCTTCATAGTTCCCCAGATTTTGCCATCCCCTTTTCTTCTGGGTTGATTAGACAATTTCCTAGTTTCGTTCCTCTTAAACCCATTACCCAGATTCTCAATTTCCTGTGCAAGTTTCTATCTTGATTTGATTCGTTCTGGGATTTTTTTTGTTGGCTGATATCTTACTGGGTTTCTTCCATTTTCCTGTGATTTTGCTTCTTCCCGAATCCCCGTTAAAGTTTCTGTCTTGATTTGATTCTTATACCTGAGATTGACTAGCTCATTTTGGTGCTTAGCCTTTTAAGAGGTCCGGGAAAATGGCGGCCATCGAGACAGGTCTTCTGGTTCCTTCTTCTCCTTCTTCTTCTTCATCTCCGTCTTCGTCTGTGATTCTAACCCAAGACGAGCTCAAGAAAATTGCTGCCTACAAGGCCGTGGAGTATGTTGAATCCGGCATGGTCCTGGGTCTCGGAACTGGGTCAACGGCGAAGCACGCGGTGGCCCGTATCGGCGAGCTCTTACAACAGGGCAAGCTCAAGAACATCATAGGAATACCCACATCGACGATGACCCACGAACAAGCCCTATCTGTCGGAATCCCACTCTCAGATCTCGATTCCCACCCCGTCGTCGACCTCGCCATCGACGGCGCCGACGAAGTCGACCCGTATTTGAATCTGGTTAAAGGCCGGGGCGGGTCACTCCTGAGAGAGAAAATGATAGAAGGTGCTTGCAAGAAATTCATCGTAATCGTGGACGAGTCAAAACTAGTCAAGTATTTGGGAGGTAGTGGATTGGCCATGCCAGTTGAAATCGTACCATTTTGCTGGAAATTCACAGCTTCAAGGCTTCAAAAACTGTTCCAGGATTCAGGTTGCGTCGCAAAGTTGAGACCTTTCGGGGAAAACAATGAGCCCTTTGTGACTGATAATGGAAATTACATTGTGGATTTGTATTTCAAGTCTAGTATTGGTGATCTCAAGGCTGCTAGTGACGCAATTCTGCAACTCCCTGGAGTTGCAGAACATGGAATGTTTCTGGACATGACAACTACTGTGATTGTAGCTGGTGAACTTGGTGTAACAGTGAAACATAAATAAGGTTGAATCAGATTTTTAGCAGGACAGCAACAAACCTTAAAGTTTTCAATAACTTTCAGATTTTTGTTGTGTTGTGTTATGATGTCTGTTTAAATTGTACTACTATGTTGAGAGAGAGGGTGAAGCCGGAGGTAATTAGACATCTTAACACTATGCATCTTGTGGAACTAAAATGAAGGTTCATTATTTTCATTGGAAATTGAACTTGTTAACATTAAAAAGTATGTTAAAGCAGATTGAAATATAATTCCTTTTATATATTTACTCGTAAACAGTAAATTATGCTGAAAACTCATACAACTAATTTAAATTGGCACTAAGAATTTTTATTTAAATGATTGGATTGGTGTCTATTTATAAAAGTGGTGGAAATTGCTTTCAACCTGATTCACAATTTATAAAATAATCACGTAAAAGAAAAGTTTTATCTGTATTTACTTACGCGACTTTCCAACACAAGCACAAACAAATATGAGAGGGCCCCAGAACACAATCAAAGGCAAGGTTCGACTTTGTTGGTTTGAAGGAATATTGACTTTTGATATGAGGGAACGTGCGGGCTTCACGGGATTTTGTACGACCACGAAATCTTTCAATTCAGACTTGTTATCTATCTGAGGAGCGTTCATGCCCTATAAGCTGGATTCAGGCCCTCTGGCTCTGGGCCTTGCCTTTGCCTTATATCTTTGTTCTGTACCAAATGTTTCATGGAGCTACCAACAAATAATATTGATCTAATTGACTTATAATTATAAAATTATGAGTTTAAATTTCATTATTGATGTAAAAGTTTTATTCATGTGTGATCTGTAAGTAGGTATGTAACCTGATGAGCCTCCATACCTAACATTTCTTGTACCAAAAAAAAAATGTTTCAGAGCAATAGCAAAGAGGGTTAGATTTAGTGGAAGGGGTTATTCTCTTATAACGTGACAAACCAATATTTAAATCTTCTCTGGAAGAAGTGCCTATATTGCTTGACAATATCTTAAATATGATTACTTTCAATAGAAGGGTACATGTACTTTATCAAAAAATATATCTCAAAGCAGCCATGAGGTTAGGTTTAGCGGAAAGGATTATTCATTCACAACGTAGCAAATCGAAATTAAAATCCCCGTTGAGAGATGTGTCTACATTTAATGCTTAACAGTATCTTAAACAGTATTACTTTTAGTAAAAGAAGAATATCTATGCTTAGGAAAAAAAATAAAGTTTCAAAGCAGGAGTCAATTGAGAGTGTTTGACAAGTTTGTTAGAAAGGACATATCTTTTTCTATAGAATCTTTAAAAGTGTGTGGCATATCACGACCCATATACTCAAAAGATTACTGTCAGAAAACACAACAATTAGTCTAAATCCTTTAGATTAAAACAGCTAGAGACTATGAATGATCCTTATCAATTTTGCAATCGCTCTGTTAGTTTGCAGCTAAAACCATAGAACCATTGATCCTCCCTACCTTTAATGGGCAGGCCTCAGTCTTCATGCATATCAAGATCACCAAAGTTAATCTAAGTGAAGATCAGAGCCATGTCAAACACCGTCTAAAAGCATGTTTGGGAACAACTTTTAAAAGCACTTTTACGTAAGTCGAGATAAAACTCCTCTCATATATTTATCTCGAATTGTATACAATCACTTTCCAAAATTATTCTCAAACATACTCTTAGACTTAAATCGGCTTTTTTTAGTTGAAAAAGTCAGTTTTGGTTTGGCAAATAACACACCAAACACGTTTTTAGTAGTCACTTCGTACAATGGTATATCTAAAATCTCCATCCCAAGTTCTTAGAGAGAGAAAGATATATATATATATATGGACACGTTTTCTTTTCTTGTTTTCAAAACTGTGATTAAAAAGAATTTTAAAAAAAAAATCCAAGAAAATTTGTATGGATGATTGTTTTTAAGAGAATTTTATTTGAAAAATAAATACATTTAGATCGGAAGGTGAAATTTAAATGATAAGTCCTGTTCTGAAGTGGAGAATCAGAAAAGCCATCAAATATAGAATAAAGGGTTTTCCCATTTTCCTAAACATGAACCAAAAAGAAAATGCTAAAAAAAAAACAACTAAAACTTGGTTTTGCCTTTTAGTTTTTAAAGACAAGTTTCTGTTTTCTTTCTTTTTTTTAAGAAAAACTTATTAAAACCAATACTCCAAACAATTTTTTTTTTGTTTTTAAAAACAATTAAACAGTTTTTAAAAATGGAAACTAAGGACAGGCCCAGAGGGAAAATCGTTCATTGTGACCCTTCCAAATGGGCCAGCATATGATAATTGATCAAAACCTCACCAGTAGCGGTTGCTATACTTAAGATAATTCTTCTTCACCATAATAATTACTAAGATGTTCATATCCTCTCTTTTTCGCTTGTATATTACAAAATAATAAAAGAAATAAAAATTGAATAAAATATTAAAAAAAATCAGAACAACATATAAAAAAGGGTTAAACTAATTTTTGGTCCTCATAGTTTCCGTCAATTTGGGTTTTGGTCCCTATAGTTTCAAAGTTTTGTTTTTGATCCCTAAAGTTTAGTCCGTTTCATACCGTTAGTCCCTATAGTTTCAAAAGGATATAAATCTAAAGTTAACGCTGTCACTAACGTTGTTATATTTGCTGACGTGACATGATGACTGGATATGATCAATGATTACGTGGACTGGTCAAACCTACTTTTGGTCCCTATAGTTTGCCCTGATTTAGGTTTTGGTCCCTGAAGTTTAAAAGTTTTGTTTTTGATCCTTTAAATTTACTTTGTCGAAAAATGTTATTCCTTGTAGTTTTAAAAGGACTCAAATCAAATATTAACACCATTAATCTTGCTTATGAGTCACTGACTCTATTAATTATGGTAAAATAGCTTAATAATCCAAAAATCTTACGTTATTACAATCTTAATAAATAATTGACTCTGTTGAATTTACAATCATATAACTTAACAAGTAACGCCTATTTGTTCAACACGATATTTTGATTCCGCTTTTTAAAAAGGAACATCCGCACGAACAATTTGGTCTCCATGTCAAGATATTTAATGAGAAAATGAGAAAATAAAAAATCAATTTTATTTATTTCGTACTTTTCACTCAATGAGAAAATGAGTCAGATTCTATAGAATCTAACATATGGGACATGGTCCTTGCAATCGAATCATTAATACAATATACAAAAAAAAAAACTCAACATATTTGATATATTTCTCTTTGAATGGGATATCAATTTCATCAATGTTTTCATTAGATATCTTGACACAGAGATGAAATTATTAGAGCGGATGTTCCTTTTCGAAGGGTAGAATCAAAATCTAATGTCAAACAAATAGGTGTAACTGTTGAGTTCTATAATAGCGAACTCAATGGAGTCAGTTATTTATTAAGAGTTGAATATAATATTTTTGGGTTATTAAGGTATTTCACCATAATTAATAGAGTCAGTGACTAATAAACAAAATTAACGGTGTTAGTATTTGGTTTAAATCCTTTTAAAACTACGTGGACTAACATTTTTCGACAGAATAAATTTTAGGGATCAAAACCAAAACTTTTAAACTTCAGGGACCAAAACCTAAATCAGGGTAAACTATAGGGACCAAAAGTAGGTTTGATCAGTTCACGTAAGCATTGACCATATCTAGTCATCATGCCACGTCAGCAAAGATAACAGCGTTAGTGACACGTCATCAACTTTAGGTCCTTTTGAAACTATATGGACTAACGTTGTGAAACAGACTAAACTTCAGGGACTAAAACCAAAACTTTAAAACTATAGGGATCAAAACCCAAATTGAGGGAAACTATAAGGACCAAAAGTTAATTTAACCCTTTTTTAACAAAACAGCAATCTACAAATTCTCATTCAAAATAAAATTTTTGTATAAACCTTTCTTAGGTATTTTTTTTTTTTTGCAAAAATTCATTACAAAATAGCAATTCAAAAATTAGTGTTAAAAGAGAAATTATCAGGGTATATTCTCAATATTGTTGAAAGTCAACACAAAAATTAAAAGTTGATATCCCAATAAAAATTGGCTCACACGTACATTCAATTTTTGTTTTTAATGGCAAATGGGTGTTATGATCTTTTTAACAACTTTTGAAAATACCTAGCAAGACCTGTAAGCATTATTAAATATTTGATAAAAGTATATGTTTGAATTAAGATTTATGTATTTGACTGTATTCAATAAGGATTTTGCCTTTTTAAAAGATCGTATCTAATTTTGCACTCTTCAAAATTTAACTGTGTCAAGAGCTCCTATTGAAAAACTCCACCACTAAAATTGTACCTTAACCCTAAAAGAATACAGATGACAAATTTAGGGATGAAAGATGGGACTTTTGTGAGCTTATTAAAAGTTAAATCCAACACTTCCAAGTTGGTCAGCCTAATATCGCCAAACATCCCTGTTCCACAGACAATTAACATGTGATAAGTTACTAAGAATGTTGGTTAGTAGAAAACAAGAATTATATTAAAAATGATTCATATAATTAATATCATCATTCTCTTAACATGAAGCCGAAGTTTGATACTGTGTTTTCTAAATTTCCTTTGGCCACTATGCCCCTCTCTTAAAATATCATTTAAACACTAATAATTACAGGTAACAATGTGTGATTGCTCCCAGACTTCTAAAAACACTTTCATGCAAGTCAAGATAAAACTCTTTTCACATACTTACCTCAGATTGCGTAAAATCATTTTTCAAAAGTTATTCCCAAACATACACGGAAAGAGAGAGAGAGGAAGAAACTGGAAAGATTCTTGCTTTACTTTTACTTTCGTAGAAATATGCATATCCCTTCTTTAAGTTTATACCAAGTTGCAATTCAGTTTTTTAAATTTAAAAAATTACATTTTTAGCCCCTTAACCTTAATACCATTAGTTTCATTTAACAAAAAAATACAGGTTCAACAAATTTAAACAGTAATTCTACAATTGAACGCTGACTGAGCATCATGCTTAAATTTAAAATATGCAAATGATTATATTGAAAGCATAACATTTATTTACGCATATTTTATTAGCTTTTAGTCGTAAAATTACACATTTAAATTTGTTGAATCGACATTTTTCGTTGAATAAAATTATAGTATTAAGATTAAAGGGTTAAAAATACAATTTTTAAATTTAAAGCTATAAACTAAAATTTAGTTAAAAAAAACTTAAAGCACCAAACTTGGCATGTTTCTATTCCTTGACCTGTAGAAGTAAGGAGACTCAGCATCTATTTGGATTTGCGTTAAAAGTTACTTTTTCAACGTGATTTATGATTTATAGAGTAAGTATGTGAAATGAGTTTTACCTCAACTTATATGACCATCATTTTACAACTCTTTGACAGCCACTCAAGTTGCTCACGTGTTTCAAAACCCAAGTCTTGTACTCAATAATTGTTTGTCCTACATGCTTAATTAATTGGGGGAATTACTGTAGGGTTTTAAATAAGAGAATTAATATCAGGAAGGTCCCGTTGACAATTGAAGCAACTACTATTTACAACTGAAACAACTACCATTAGCAACCTTGAGGGACCTTACTGATAGTAATTTTTTTATTTGAGACTCTACATTAATTGCTCCTATTTAATAATCATGAAACACATTCACGTTTAAAAAATGAGGATAGAGATACGAAGAAATGAAGAATTCTCCCAGCGTGATACATGCTTTACATAAAGTCAGTGACTTATTTTGACATTGACTTTTGGTTGTTTGGCCAATGACTGTTAATTGCTTGATTTTAAAAAAAGTTAAATAAATTATATAATTATAACATATATTTTGAAATAATTATATGTATTATTAGGTTATATATATATATATATATCAATTTGTAGGTTAGATAATTTAGTTTAGAGGAAAATGATAAAAATATGAGTTATGTAGAGAGTGTTTGTTTCCATTTTTAAAAACTAACAAAAAAAACTTGTTTGGGTGTTGTTTTTAATAAGTTATTTTTAAAAACAAAAAAAAAATAGAAACTCGTTTTCAAAAACTAAAAAATAGAAACAAGATTTAGTTATTTTTTTGCACTTCTTAGTTTTTGTTTAGGAAAATTGAGAGACCCTTTATTCTCTTTTTGATGGCTTCTCAATTTAAAAACTTGAGTTATCAATCAAATTTCAGCATCTTATTTTCATATACAAACTTTTTAAAAAAAATTATTTAAACTGATTTTTTTATTTTTCTTTTTAAAAATAATTTTATAAAACAGTTTTGAAAATAAGAAAAGAGGGAAAAAAGCAAATAAGCCGTTAATTCTTTTAATCTTTTAAAATAAAAGTTAACTAATATTCTTGTATCAAGACTATAATATTGGAATGAACAAAACATCTTAAGGGAAGTTTTGAATATTGTCAAAGTGTGTGAAGAAACGTGAGTTTGGATAGAGCATGTATACGCTTGCTCATCCAAAGACAAGTCAATAGTCAATACACGTATGTAAGATATTTTCTAGATTCTTTTTCTTCGTTTACATAGTAATAAATTTTGTCATAATTTGATAGCTAACAACTTTTCTGTTTGGGGTCCTAAAGAGGCTGTTTATTCCTCATCCTTGACTCCTCAGAACGAGCACAGAACTGGGTTTGGTAATTTCATAATTTGAATTCAGATCCAAGAATAAGAACATAATACTTTTTACAAGGAATTACAGTAAAGGAACACGTCTCTCCCTTTACATTCTTCCTCCTCCTCCTCCTCCTCCTCCTCTTCTTCGTCTTCTTCTTCCTCTTCTAAGGAACACGTCTCTCCCTTTACATTCTTCCTCCTCCTCCTCCTCTTTCTTCCTCTTCTTCTTCCTCCTCCTGCTCCTCCTCCTCCTTCTTCTTCTAAGGATTACAAAATTGCGGGACTCTTCATAGCAACAATCCCAGTAAAAACAGTAGCACATAGTTGCACAACTGAAATTAAGACACACAACAAAGCACATACATATTAGAAACCATGGTATGAAGACAAATTAAGAGTCCATAAAAGTAAACTAAAAGCTATTTAATACTTCCTCCCAAAGCAATATAATACTCTTACACTCTTGGATTTAAAAGCTATTTAACTAATTTATAACCTCCTAACTAGCCCTCATAATTAGGACTGGCAGAGGAATAGCGCTATGTGAATTCTATATATCAGTTTATACTTATAACTAGCTCCTAAATTACGAAGACACATGCATATATAATAGTAATAATTATAGTTAATATACATAGAAACAAGGCAAATAGCGAATAAAAGAGAGATTTTATATATGATTATGAATAATTAGGAACTCACCATCCCTCCCAGAAGTCATCGCCCGTACTTGTTGTCTTCTTTTGTGGCAATCTTTTGGTTATTGTAATTTTAGAGAGTTGATCACCATTTGTTACATGATCAAGATCTTATCCATCCATACAAGTATCTTGTTATAGCTCTCTCTAACATGAGTAGTTTGTAATTGCAAATAAAAGGGTTCAAATGCAAAGCTGCAATGACACCCAGAAAAAACACCCCAAATGCTCCACCGAAACTCCATAAAAAGGCATCTCGAAAATCATCTACTTCCAAATTATGAAATTTCTTGTTTCTCCCTCCTATTGGTTTATCAATGGGTGAGCAATTTTGCTGCAAAGGTGGACCGCAGAGAAAAGGGTTCCCTTCATAACTACTTGGTCCAAAAGTTGAAAATTGATTTTTCATGTCTGGTGTCATACCAGATAGATTATTGTGAGCCACAGAGAAGACAGACAAAGAGTACAGCAGAGTTAGTTGTGCAGGAATGTGGCTTGTTAACTTGTTATGTGAAAGATCAAGGCTCTCAATCTGTGCAAGATTGGAAAACGTTTCTGGAATAGGCCCTTCCAAATGATTGTTTGACAAATTTAATGTATGAATATTGCGTAAGTATCCAATTTGTGAAGGGATTTCACCTGTCAATTGATTCTCTGAGACATCCAAACCAGACATGAAATCTAAAATGCTTCCTTTGTAAGATTCATACCTTCTTTTTGATGTGAAATCAACTTCTTGATCTCTATACAACGTAACATCTTCTTTGTGATCTTGATTGATGTAATTTTCACCAGTTGAGAAGACAAAAATATATCGCGGGGCCTTTGTAGTCCTGGACACACTAAACTTTCCTATTTTTGTTTCCCCGAGTGCGTCCCTCCTTCCAAATGTGATGTTATTTAAGCAATTCGGTATGCTTCCCGAAAGCTTATTTTGAGAAAGGTCTAATATGCTTATCATCTTAAGCTCACATAAATCAATTGGAATAGAACCTTCAAATTTGTTTTCTTTTAAGATAAGAACCCTTAAATTTGAAAATGAATTCAACAATCGTGGAACTTGACCTGAAAAATTATTTTTCATCACATCCAATGTCAACAAGGGGGAATTGGCTAAAGAAGAAGGTAGAGGTCCCATGAAATGATTAATCCGTAAGTGCAGGTATTTCAACAATGGCATGTTCAAACAGCTTGGTAAAGAGCCATTGAATTTATTTTGAGAAAGATCTATATATGTAAGTTTAGTCAAGCTGCAAAAGCTTTCTGGTAGTAAACCTGTTAAAGAATTCTTAGATAAAATGAGGTAGCTCATATTATAAAAATTTCCTATCCAATCGGGCATTTTACCAAAAATTTGGTTGGCGCTGAAATCCAACATTCTTAATTTAGTACTATTGTTGATCCCACCTTGAAATTTTCCTTTGAAGTTATTGTTGCTAAGATCCATAAACAACAGATTCGTGAAATTTGACCCAATAGGAAGACATGGGCCAGTCAAGTTGTTGTTTGATAACTTCAAAAACCTCAATTCATTGTTACCCTGACCAAATTCTTGGGGCAAGTAACCGGACAAATTATTATTTGACAAGTCAAGATCATTTAGGTGTCTCATTGCACCTACCGAAGCTGGAATGCAACCTTGCAGTGAAGTTGAAGACATATCAAGAGAGATCAAGTTGGGAAAAATGAAGCCAATATGAGAAGGGATTTCATCTTTGATGGGATTAGAAGAAATATCAAAAGATTCCATTTGAAGCAATTTTGAGGTGGAATTGAATTCAAAGGGATCGGTGAACAAGTTGTGAGTGAGATTGAAATTATTTAATTTCGTGTTGTTTGTCAAAATCCATGATGGGATGATTCCTGAAATGTTCAAGTGGGTAAGTTCTAGCTCTACCAAGTCATATTGATGAAGAAGAAAGGTAGGCACTTTGTTACTATTCGCTTCATTTAGAGTTGTGCAGTTGAAGATGCTGAAAAGCCTCAACTGGAAGGACGGGATAAAAGGCGGATTCTCAGTTTCAAGCTTGAGATTGGCGTTGGAGCATGTAATGGAAATGAATATGAGATTGGAGTGGTTAGCAAGCAAGGAGAGTGAGAATGAGCCACTGAAATAGTCATCAGAAATCGCAATTACAGCTAGGGACCTCAAAGCATGAAAGAGTGAGGAAGGAAAGATTCCTTCAAAGCCGTTTTGTTGAAGAATGAGAGCATGGAGAGAGGTCAAATTACCAAGGCATGCAGGAAGTTGCCCCTCAAATTTATTATGAGATAGACTCAACACTTGAAGATTCTTCAGATTGCACAAGCCTCCTGCAACATTCCATTTTTCCTTATTAAACTTATCTAATCTATCCATCAATAAATAAAAAGAATTATAAAACTTGAAGTGATCATAGCTATATGCTTTCTCAACTTTTGAGATTGGCCGATATTTTTTTAAATAATATGTTTGCTAAATTATGTAAATATTAAATTCAGCTTTAAAAAAGTGAAATGATAGGATATATTTGAATTGAATGCAAGACACTAAGTATTAAAAATGTATGAATAAATAAAGAGAATGCATAGAGAAAAAGAAGGATTAAAGTCATTCTTTTTGCTAAAACACACAAGTATCATCCTAATGAAGTCAATCCTATTCGAGATATTGTTGGACATTAAATGTGGGTCATTTCTCCCAACTTGGATTCAGCCCTTGGTTCGTCATTGTGAGGGACTAACCTCTTTCACTAGATCTAACATCTATTGGTTCTCTTATCATTTATAATTAGCATGTGCAAGCAGATATATAAATCCTATATTACTTCTTCTTATTGTGTCAATATATATATAGCTCGATCTTATTATTATTCTGTCAATTATCTATTTTGACCTCATATATTTAATTTGAACCAAAAATCTTATGAACAAAACATGTGATAGATTTAAATAAATATGATCCATACCTTTTTGTGGCAGTGATCCAGTGAGGTTGTTATGACGTAATGACAAACCCGCGAGAGAAGTAAGAGACATAATAGATTCTGGAATACTACCCTTCAACAAATTCTTATCAAGCCACAAAGACTTCAAATTACATGAATGAGAAAGATCTGTCAATTGTCAAATGGAAATGTATATTAAGAAAGTGCCTATTAATATATAGACACAAAAAATAAAATATATGGTATGTAGAACTAGAAAAGCTACTTGGATGGTCATTTCTCTATATAAAATTGTTTTGATGAATTATCATGTTATTACTTTTTTTTCTTTAAATTGTTAAAATGTATTGATAACTTATCTATCTAGTCATGCTTCCATCACATGTTAAGTAAAAGCATTGTCTTATTCAACACTATTCTCAAGAATCTCTAAAGTCTGGCAAATAGGTGAATAAGTTAGTGAATCTAAAATTAAGAAGGGAGTGCATCGAAAGATGGGGTGCAAATTGAGTTATAAGCTCTTGGTTAACATTTAAATTTAACATCAATTGACTTCTCCACAAAATTGAGTAAGAATATAATATTTAATAGAGAAAAGTTGTCTTATACTTGCCTTTTTTCCAAAAAAAAAATAAAATAAAATAAAGGCTATTTTTTCTTTGAAGATAGATAAGCTTTTAATGCAGACTTAGTAATAACACATGACATTTAAAAGAACATAGAAGACAAAGATTTAGCACCGAATGATGGGAATTCTGTGAGCAAATTAACTTCTAAACTCAACTCTTCCAAGTTGGCCAGCCCTATATTGCCAAACAGCCCTGCTCCACAAACATGAGATCAGTTACCATGAATGTTAGTGGGTGTATAGAGAATTATAAAAATAATTCATATAATTAATATAATCATTCTCTTCATAATTTAACATGAAGTCAAAGTTTGATGTGTTTTTGAAGTTTGTTTTGGGCCTACATACCCAAGAAAATATGGTATGGTGATTAGAAATTTATTAGGGCTGAAAAGATGCTTTATAAACTCAAATCAGATGACCGAAAGGAAACATTATATATAAAAAATGTGTACTTTTACCAACTCTTATCAATTAAATCCTTAAAGTTTCATGTACAATTTTATTCGATGTCATGGGATTAACAAATTTATCTACAATCCAAGAAGATTTTACCACCGTTGATGTTTATGATACATCTTCAAACCATAAGAATTAATTATTTATGATTAGAAAACTTTAGAGACTTGATTAAGAAAAATAAAAGTCCAGGGATCAAATTAATAACTCAGAAATTTGAGGAGGGACCAAAATTTTCATTTGTCCCAATTAAAAGCTATCCACTTCTGTGGTTCAAAACGACGAAATTAAACAAGGAAAAAGAGCACGGTAGATATGAGAGACAATGATATGTGATCATAATTTGTCTTACCCAATTTTTTTATTAATGCATGAGTTATATGTAACCAATATGATTTTAAATCTATTATTTTTTTTTGTGATTAAAATATAACACTTGAAATGCTTATATAAATGTGCTAGTCTTAATTAACACTTGTCTTTATATAATATATACAGTATATATATGTTTGCGTCGGCATGAATATAATATAATGATAAAATAGTTGAAAGAAAGAGGGGTGACCTGAACCTGACAAGTAATTCCCATCCAGATCCAAAACTTGAAGCTGTTGGAAGGGAAGAAAAGAAGAAGCATTGAGAGACCATTTGATGTCTCTCAACTCATAAGCTCTTGCGTCGTTCAGAAAAAGGCTTATGACTCTATTAGTGGAATTGTCACACAGTATAGCCTCCCAAGTGCAGCAATCAGAAGAGAAGGTGGTGGAGGTAAGGTTACTCCAAGAAGGAAGAGAATGGCCATTTGGATAATTGAAAGCTTCTTTCACTCTCAAAAGAGCTTCTCTCTCTTCTCTCAAGCACCCCTCACTTCTTCCATGAAACCCTAATAATACTATGAATGTGGTCATGCTCATCACCAACCATACTTCTCTCACAGAATGCCCCATTCTCCAATATGCTTCCTTAATATGCTTCAATATTTCTCAATTTCTTCAACTGTGTTCTCTCAATCTACACCCACACACACACATATATATATGGAGGTAGCAGTACAGGCTAGGAGACTCAAGTTGTGTACGTTAATGTTCCAACACAACATCATGTACAGGATGTAGTAAAATGGGAGCAATGGCAGTTGAAAGCTTCTTTATTTCTGACCTGACAAGTACTTTTCCAATTCTATTTATAAGTCACTTCCAGCATATTTCATACAGGCTAATAAAAACCTTAACTTCATTAACTTTTCCTTAAAATTGAACAAATTTCTAACTTTATCCCTATTTAATATCAATTATAACACATAAAAATAATGTCAACATACAATAAATAAAAGGTAAAACTATATATTCACATGAAAAATTCAATGACGTGTTTATAAATAGGACAAAGTAATTAAATCATTCTTTCTCTACCCTTTAAATAGGATTAGAGGAGTGTTTCATACAAACTGAAAACAATCTTAAACTGCATTAACTATGTCTTAAAAAATTCAACAACCTTTTAAATTTATCCCTATTTAACATAAAACAAAGCCAACATAATAAAAAATGAAGGGTAAATAAGACAAAAAAAAATTCCTTCTCTCCCCACCTTTATGAATAGGATGAGATGAGTATCTAATATAGAGCTTATATGGATGGTTAAATAATTGTGATCCTGATACGGATCCAACCCCGTATGTTAATGATTTGATCAGCTAAAACCCTAGAGGAACTTGTCTCTAGATCTTTAGCTATAAAAAGGCTCCACAAAAGTTGATCAGACTTTTGCAACCTGACCGATCAGTTAAAACCCTGGAGGAACTCGTCTCTAGATATTTTAACTATAAAAGGCTCCACAAGAGTTGATCACTCTCTTATGACCCAACCGTATTCTATCCCGAATACAAACCGCAAGTTAAAACTTGCTGAGGAAAAACTTATCATTCAACCTGAAATAACTGAATACAACTTGATCCTTAAATAAAAAATTTACTAGCTCTAAGATAACTCAAAATATTAAAAAGATATAATGTCATCTACTTAAATTAAATCAAAAATATTGATAATATCCTTGAGATCCCTAATTTGGCACTCATATAACTAAAATATTATCCTAAAAGATAAACTACTAATATATCCTAAAAATCAGTAAGATGATTCAAAATATTTAAAAGATAAATCAAATCTTCCTAAATACAAAAATAAACCTTTTTTTAAATAATAAAATTACATAGAAAATAAAAATAAAAAGATTTGATTAACTTCTTCCATGTGCTTCTCTGGATAGTTGAATGCCAAGCAATATATCTACTTGAATTGACATAATTGCTCTTTGGATTCCAATCAGATCCATTCTAACTGGTGCCAACATTTTTCCCCACACAATGAATTATATATTTTTCTCATAGTGTCCCACTTCCTACGTACCTGACACGGATACAGTCATTTGGTGTGGAAAATAAGAAAAAGATCCCTCAAAATACACGGTTGTTAAGACTCCATATTCTAAATCACTCCATGTATATTTGACATTTCTTTATGATCACTCTCACATGTATATCCATCATGTCAAGTACTCCAATCACATATGAGCATGTGTTCTATTTATTTCCACATGGATTTATAGTAATAAAGGAGATTGTTTTGCCCTTTTCTGTATGAAAGACTCTAGTTTTGGGAGCTCTATTTTCCAAACCACAAATTGATTTGTGTTATTTGGGGAGAAAAGGAAGGGAAGAAAAATAGAAACCTCCACTACTTCATATTTGTGTGAAAATAAGAAAAAGATCCCCCAAAAAACACGGTTGTTAAGACTCCATATTCTAAATCACTCCAAGTATTTTTGATATTTCTTTATGATTACTCTCACATGTATATCCATTATATCAAGTGCTCCAATCACATGAGCATGTGTTCTTGTTTTTTCCACATGGATTTATAGTAATAAAGGAGATTGTTTTGCCATTTTTGTGTGAAAGACTCAAGTTTTGGGCGCTATATTTTCCAAACCACAAATTGATTTGTGTTATTTGCGGAGAAAAGGAAGGGAAGCAAAATAGAAACCTCCACTACTTCATATTTGTGTGAAAATAAGAAAAAGATCCCCCAAAATACATGGTTGTTAAGACTCCATATTCTAAATCACTCCATGTATTTTTGACATTTCTTTATGATCACTCTCTCACGTATATCGCTTATGTCAAGTGCTCCAATCACATATGAGCATGTGTTCTATTTTTTTCCAAATGGATTTATAGTAATAAAGGAGATTGTCTTGCCCTTTTTTATGTGAAAGACTCTAGTTTTGGGCGCTATATTTTCCAAACCACAAATTGATTTGTGTTATTTGCGGAGAAAAGGAAGTGAAGCAAAATCGAAACCTACACTACTTCATAGTTGTGTGAAAATAAGAAAAAGATCCCCCAAAATACACGGTTGTTAAGACTCCATATTCTAAATCACTCCATGTATTTTGACATTTCTTTATGATCACTCTCTCACGTATATCTATCATGTCAAGTGCTCCAATCACACATGAGCATGTGTTCTATTTTTTTCCAAATGGATTTATAGTAATAAAGGAGATTGTTTTGCCCTTTTTGTGTGAAAAACTCTAGTTTTGGGCGCTATATTTTCCAAACCACAAATTGATTTGTGTTATTTGCGGAGAAAAGGAAGGGAAGCAAAATAGAAACCTCCACTACTTCATATTTGTGTGAAAATGAGAAAAAGATCCCCCAAAATACACGGTTGTTAAGACTCCATATTCTAAATCACTCCATGTATTTTTGACATTTCTTTACGATCACTCTCTCACGTATATC
>QFDD01005495.1:0-16672 GCA_006871305.1 Vachellia collinsii | reverse complement strand
GAACAGAGGAGCTCGAAACTCGAGTTTTAACTTCTTAAAACTCGAGTTTTGTGTCACAAAACCCAAAACTTGATTCCAAACTCGAGTTCCACTTCAAGTTTTGATTCATAAAACTTCAAACACTCATTTAACTCGAGTTTATGATCCAGGACTCAAGTTTTGACTTCCAGAAACAATTTTGAGCATCCAAATGAAGGTTAGATGATATGTAACTCAATGTATGATGATATAACATATATGTAAACTTCAAATTGAGTTATTTAACAACATCATCCTCCAATTTCAAATATAAAAGCTTCAAACTTGATGTTCCCATTTTATTTCATAAGATCATTAAACTCAAACAACCTTTCTCCTTTTCATTGACCAAACTACATAAGGAATTTATATTAAATATAGTAGTTAGTCAATATATATTATAAAAACTTTTTGCTCTTATATATTTGACATCATCAAAACTAATCATATCTAACAATCCATGTGGGAAAAATTCAAGATATTAAAAAGGTCAAGGCAATGGGTCAAGGGTTAGTGGGTCAAATCGGGATCAACCCGTAGATCAAACCGGCCATAACAAAATAGTATATTTAATAAAAAATACTCATATTTGATTATGAACAAGTTAATATCATAATATTTAAATAAAAAATAAATTAAATATATAATGTTTTGGTGTATACATGTCTCACACAACTTTTTAATTGTAACAATAATGAAATACAATATTGAGAATATATGTTTATTCTTATAATTCTTCAAAAGTTGCAAAATAACAAAAAATGAGACATTAAAACAAAATCAATAATAGTCAGTGGTAGTTTGATTAGTAATCCAAAAAATAAAAGTAAGAAATTATTAATATGATGACAAACTAAAGCAATAAACTTAATTAAAGGTAGTACAAGTTCAATAAAAATGAAAAAATTCAGATTTTGTTAAAAAAAAAAAAAATCAGACCGGGGTTAGGACCGGTTTGCCTCAGGTTATCCGATTTATGACCGGTTCACCCTGAGGCACACCGATTCATCCCAGGTTAGAAAAATATAGGTTAGGAATGGGACCGGATCGATTGGGTGACCGGGTCAACCCGGCCGATCAGGTCCAAGTTTTTATTCACTGGAAAAATTACTTTCAACTCTGCGCCCTTGTCAACTCTCCTTACTCAAGTCACCGCCTTTACTCACCCCTCTTCCCATCCAGTTTACCCCACTAAAGCTAGTGACCGAAACTATAAAACTAATTTATAGATATTTAAAAAATTAGTTAAATTAAATTATTTGTAATAAATATATGTTATTTTTTTCTTTAGATTTATTCTATCATCATATGCAGTCAAACTATTTCTAATGAAAACTCTCCAATATATACGATTAATAAAAATACTTTAATAAAAATATAAATTTAAAAAATAAAGTGATCGTGATCTTATATTTATATAAAAAAAATGGTTGTCAAACTCCTAAAATTAGGATACAAGGTAGTATCTCAAATGTGGATTCATTGCAGAAAATTCATGGCAACTTTGAATGTAGATATTTCTTCAATGGCGGTTACTTTTACATCTTTTTATGAAGGGCGAGTGCATGTCAGCTATTCCCTTATGTTATACTGTACAGGGAGACTAATCGGTTATTATGATATTAAGAGCACGTTGTCACTCTACTTTATAATTTAAATTTATAATTTTTTTTCTAAATTATCATACTGGTTACACATATAAATGGCTACAATAAAAGGGTAATTACAACACAATTGACTAAGTAAAATAATTTTAAAAACCACCCACAAATTTTCTGCAAACAGCTAACATAATTGATTTTTTTTAATTCTTATAAATTAATTATCTTGTCGCTATGTTCATGACCAAAAAAGAGTAGCATTATGTATGGATGACAAAATTAGAAAAGAAAAGGGCGGCAAAATTATATTGGAGATGGCATGCACGTGCAAGGTGGGGTTGCTCCCCATGAGGAGAACGCCATGTTGCAGCACCTCCCACGATACGCCCCTTTCATTTAGAACATGTTTAGTAAATGCTGTGGAGAATAGATTCTGTCTTGAATTGCGTAAAATAGCTTTTGGAGAATAGATTCTGGAAAATAGTTTCTGAAAAAGCTGGAAAGAATAACTTTTTGGAAAACCATGGTTTCCACCCCCAAACCATGGTTTTGAAAGTTAAAAGCTATTCTGGAAAAAAAGAGTATGTTTGTTTACCACTTCTGAAACCATAGTTTTGGACTCAGAAGCTATTCTACATTTTTGAAACATGTTTGTCAACAGCTTTTTTAAAACCTTGGTTTTCTTTCAAAACCAAGGTTTTGAAGATTTGCCAAACATGCACTTATACGTTTGGGAACAGTTTTTGAGAAGTGATTTCACACAATCTGATGTGAGTATGTGAGAGAATTTTATTTTAACTTGTGTGAAAGTACTTTTTAAAAGTGATTGCCAAACATAACCCTTCACTTTCCCCAACTTAATCACTTTACAATTACCTCAATCACTTTGCCTCATATCTCACCGGCACTTTAAATTAAAGATCAAATTTAAAAGTTTTTGAATTTTAAAACGTATTTAATTAATTTTAAGGTTAATTTTAACTACACGATACATGAATGACAGTAACCTATGAATATGATAAAAAAGGCATAATATGTTTTACCATCATCTTGATATGTCATCTTATATAGTTGTGCATGTTATTATCAATCGTTAGTTTACTGACTCAATATTTCCTGTCGGTGAGCACAATTGATATGGTTGTTAATATTAACATCAAACTATCTTTTAGATTTTTTGTTTGTTAAAGACGATTTAGGTGAATTGGATTCTAAATGCTTACAAAAGTCTATAGATACTTTTAAACTCAAATAATACTAAGAAAAGTACTTATAAATAGTTCATTTATAAAGTTTTTATATCAACAGTGAGATTTAGCTTCCCTTCTCTACTCTCTACTTCGACCTTCTTTTTTTTTTTGGCCCCGGAAACATCAACTTTTAATTCTTAAATAATGCATAGATTTATTTCTTCCTTGATGTGTTTTCTTCCAACGAGAACTTATAGACAGGGATGAAGTAAGTTATTTTAGGGAATTCTTATAGTGTCACGGCATATCTTTACTCCAGCAAATCCTACCGTCCAACCCATTTAAAGCTTTATTCGTCAGAAAATATTATATACATTCCGTCTACATTTTGGTAACACCCCATTTAAATATTGTCTTTTTGAACCAAACGGAGTATTAATTTATAAAGAATGCAAGTGTTAGAAATTCTGAATTGTAGACGGAAGATTCATAATCAACTTCATCTCTAATTTCATATGCGTGTGTATATATATATTAGATTTTACTCTCGCCCACACCCAAATTCATGCTTAAAGAACGAAAACAATCATGTGTACTTTTCTATACAAAAATAATCATACGTACTTCCTCATATTTGCACTATCATCATACTTTGCAATTTATTCACCGGTGAAAAATTAATACACCCAACCATCAGTCAAACAATCAACTTTTGTGAGGGTTTAGATTAATTTATTTTAAATGATTTTATAAGGGTTTAGGTAAGTTATCGTGCACAGAAATGGGTTTGATGAAATATAACATTATAGTTCATTTTGGTTGATGGAATTCATGAGAGTATGGGGAAGTGTAATGGGTGGAAATGTAATGTAATAGAATAATAATTACATAATATTTATTTAATATGTTATTGAGAAACTATGAAATGAAATTCATATTTTATCTATAAAAATAGAAATTGTTAAATGAACTTTTTAAATTTATTAAGATTAACAATAAAGGATATAACTGTCGAAATATTGATTTATTAAAAGGATACTACATACATATTAATTCATACAAGTTATAATTCGGATTGCATAGCCAAAACCATATAATAAGGATTATTTGATTTGCTGTAATCTATTATAACAAAGATTACATTCAATTACATTGCTATATCAATCAAACAACGTAATTAATACAATGCATTGGAATAACATGTTATACCCTTTCATGTATTCGAACCAAACATACTATTAGATTGCTTGCAAAAAAATAACACATTACTTTGGCTAACTCAATTTTGTCTCAAGATGGTAACATTGGGCCTAATTACAATGGTAGTAGAAAAACATGTTCATACAAAACAAAACAAAATTTCCATCATATACTTATCTGTTGAATCATAAATCACATTGTAAAATTAACTTCTATTGTTAATTCAAAAAAGCATACTAAAGCATAAATTTTAAGTTTCCCTTGTTAATCAATCAATCAATTATAGAGCAATAACAAATATTTGAAAACTAGTTAATCGGTTTTTTTTTTAAAGAATGAGAAACTGGTTGATTTTTGACAAAACGATCCTGTGTTTAACCTTTGCCCTACTTTATATCCCTTTCTGCAAAACTTATATGCTTCTTGATATCATTTTGATCTTATTAAAAAAACACTGTGTTACGGGTTTCGACCAATAATAAGATAAAGAGTAAAGATGTAAATGTAATAATAAATCTATTGATCAATAACACATAACACAATTAATTTTTTAAGGGTGTAATTTAGTAATAATCAATTAATAAGGGTGTAAATTTAGCAACATCGTTAATCATCCTTTAAATCCGTTGATTAGTTGGTATATTTTATAGTTAATGACTTTATTTTGGAATCATTTAAGTAATCAAAGTTACTCTTTTTTACTTAACTTCCTTCATGAAAGTTGCTTTAAATAATTTATTTTTTAATGGTAATCAAAACTACTCTTTTTTATTTAATTTTTTAGAATAAAAGAAAAAAAAAATTAAGCAACAAGAAGTACTTCTAACTACCATTGGAAAGATAAAATTGTTTAGAACAACTTTTATGAAGGAAGTTAAACAAAAATAAGTAGTTTTGATTATTTAAATAATTTTAAAATGAAATCATAAACATTAAAATAGTTGCTAAATCTGCACTTTAATAAAATGATTATTTCTAAATTTATCCCTTAAAAATTTAATTATTTTGGATGGTTTTAATTTATACCTTTATTCTAAAATAAATAAATGAATGAATGAATTCAGCCAAAACGGAATAGGCAAAGCAATAAGTACATTAATGAAAAGGGGCAAACGGAACCCACCCAGACTCGCGTGACGAGCGTTTCTAAAATCCCTGTTTAGCTGCCACCATTAACGACGCTTTCCCTCTTCCTCTTCCTCCTTACCAGAAGCTACCCGTTCTTTCTGCCCCTGCCCTTTCCTTGACCGTCGCTTCTGCTCTACTGTCTCCCTCCCTCCGTCCATTCTCGCTTACCCTCTGCGGCTCAGACGCATGGTTTCTTCAGCCTTCTAGAAGGCCATTGAAGCCGCTTGCTCCGAGAACATGACCTCCATCACCTCCGTGGAACTCAATTACCTCGTCTTTCGCTACCTTCAAGAATCAGGTTCGTTTCTTTTCTTTCTGCGGTTTATATTTTATGCCCTCCTTCAGATTTCGTCTGTATGTGTTGTTGGGTTCCTTTGTTTTCTTTCTTGTTTTCCCGCTCATTCTTTAGCTTCCTCCTGGTGTCCATTTGATCTTAGAGGTCTGGGTTTTGAACACGGATTATGTTTTGGATGGTTGAGGCTGTCGAGCACCAGATTTTAAGTTTTATCGACCATGTTATGTTAGGGTTAGTCTCGTGCTGAGAAATTATGTGCTTGTTTACTTTGTAAATTTGAAACTTTAAGCCTGAAGATAGCCTTTTTAGCTGTGGGTAGGAATAGGAGGAGAGGAAGTTGTCAGATCTGTTATATGAGGTTGATCTCGAAGTTCTGAAATTCGCTTTCCTTGCTAGTTTTACGTTGAGCCTATAACTGTTGCTTCAAGCTTGCTTAATTCGTTTCGTTGTTGAGACGTTTCGTTTTAAATTCTCGTAATCAGGCTTCCTGCAGCAAAAAAATTTTGACTTGACAATGTCTGTTTAGGTCCTCCCAACCTCCCCACTAACCACCATCCACCACTCGCCCAAGAAAAAAATGCTCCCACAAACAAAGAAATCCGACAATTCCAATGTATATAGATGGTACTTTTGTGAGTTTTCATGTCTTCAGATCCGGTTATGAATTTGTGCTTCAAAGACTTGATAGCAGGCATTCAAGGATTGTTGGGATACTGGTTTTATCGTTGTACCTTGCTAGTCATCAGAGCAACCCTAAGTTGTTATAGTGTACTGTATTTGGTATGCTCCATTTTGAATGTCGTAAAATGTCTGTAAGTTGATGGGGGCAAAGTTGTGTGAACTGTGAAGCATATGCTATATGGAGAAATATGTAGTATAGACTGAGATGTCTGTTGAATATGTATTTTTGTGTCCAAACTCCAAAGCCATAGAAGTATCAGCATTCATCGTTCAGCAGATTTACGATCTTCTGTGCTGTCTATTGTAGATATTAGTTATCCTTTTAGTTCCAAGGAAAATAATGGTTGCATTTTTCTGGTTTTGTTGCGTGTTAGACCGGTTTAGCATTGTAGTTTATGTGCCTAAATAAGATAGATGGTAGGTAAGGGTCCTGGAACGTCTTTCATACTTAGTTATATGATAGATCATGAAGGTTCATGTGATAAGTTTGGTGTAACTAGTACCCCTTCCCTTTGAGAAATTGTGAATATGTCTTGAAAAAGATGACAAATTGATGAAGGGAACTAGACTAAGGACACATTTGGCTGCAAGAAGCAGGTCCATAGGGAATTGAAACAAGAAGGATTCTACCACATTTTCAGGTTTTGTTTGCAGATTATTCTCTTGTGCAAAGGTCGTTTTTAAAAAATGCAGCATTTATTGTTCCTCCCAAAAATGGGAGGAAGAATGATGATTCCCATGATACAATCAAGGCCAGATACCAGAAGCACTCTCACCATGTCTGGTTTGGGATCTCCTCCATGTCCTTATTCAGTGATCATCAATGGTGTCAATGCCACATACCTTTTTGTGACTTAATGCCTCTGTTGTTTGCATCTGCTTCCATTTCATTTTTATTGGAATTTGTGTGTTGCTGAGAAGAGAGGGAGTGAGCTCACAGGCAGGAGTAGCCGTAATGATGATGGTAGGCAATAGTTGAAGCAGGCGGCCATGAAGGTTGGTCTGCAATGGAGGTATTGCAACGAGGGAGGGGAATAAGGAGAAAGGGAAGGAAAAACATTGTTTGAGGGCATAAAGTCTTTCAAATTTTATTTTTGTTTTTATTTGATTGAACTAATATCATTACTTGACGTTATTTTATGTAAGTTCTATATAAGAATTTCCCTTTGACTACATTTATGTGTACTTTATACTTTGAACTTTTGAATTATGTTAATGCTAACACCAATTTTTCATCTAAGGGTGTGGATATATGAATTGATTTTGTGTAATGATAGATATCATTTCTGTAATAGTCTTAGAGTAATGATATTTACTAGAAGCAGTGTGTAATGAATAAAGAACAATATATATCATGCATCTTCATTGGCTTTTCTATTATTTCACGCTACAACTGCAGGTTTCACACATTCTGCTTTTGCTTTTGGATATGAGGCGGGGATAAACAAATGCCCGATTGATGGAAACTTGGTGCCACCTGGTGCCCTTATTACATTTGTTCAGAAAGGGCTACAATACTTGGAAATGGAAGCGAACTTGAGTAATGTTAGCACTCTTAATTTGTTATTATTGAATTTCAAGAAAAAGAAATTGCTTCATATTTTCCTTTCCTCTCTTTTCTGGCTGCATTTTTTAAAGCTTCCATACCTGAGGTTTCATGTTGATCAGTGTTTGTTTTAAGCCTGCCAGTGTGATGCAGACCTGGATGAAGATTTCTCATTCTTGCAACCTTTGGATCTTATCACAAAAGATGTGCATGAACTAAGGCAAATGATAATTGAAAGAAGAAAAAAACTACAGAAGGAAAAAAATAAGGGCATTGAGAAGGAAAATGAAGTTGAACGTGGACGAGTGAAAGAAAAGGAAAGACATGAAAAGGAGAAAGTATGTGAAAAGGATAGAGAGAAGGTTGAAAATGACAAAGAAATAGAACCACTTCATGAACATCAGACTGACAGAGAAATGGTTATTGATCAAGAAGATAAACCTACTGTTAAGCATGAAGAAAATGGTACGTTCGGTGATGAAATTACTTTTCACTGATGCAGATCAAATGTGTTATTATATCATGTGGCATATCTGTGAGCTCCTAGTAAACAATTTGTCTCTAGTCTGTCTCAATAATTTGATGTTTTCCTACCACTGTTCATGTTTCATCTATCTTTTTTGGTTGTGGATTTTTTAACATATATTAATGCATATTTGTGGTAGGGATATGGATCTTTAATTGAAACGAATTTAGAAGTTATCCATGATGTTTTAGTTGGCTGGCAAATCTGAAACTGTTTGTGCTCCAAATGCCTGATTTTTCTCCATTCTGTGTTAATCATACTATTTGAGAACATGGTTTTAAAATTGGAATGGTTCTGAAATAGTTGTTATTTAGACTCCATCCTGCTTATTTCATATCAGGTATTGCTGCTGTGTGATTAAAATTAGAAATGTACTTTCAGTAAATACAGTATACTAATCATTTATGCCAGGAAAAAATTTACATTTACTTTGTTTAACTCCCTCTTCACATTTTTCTTCTCCATTGGGAATCTCATGTGGAAATCCCCAATTGTAGTTGTAAGGTTTTGTTGCACTGATCGAACCACCTCAGAGTCCTCTGTGTGAGGCAGTGCATGTCGTTGTGTGGCACACAACCATGCTGTAGCATATGACCTAATATTTCTATTGAGTTCCTTCCTTTGACTCTGAGGAAAGTTTATTTGTTTGCACAGGACCAGAACCAATGGACATCTCCACAACTACAACATCTCAACCAAGTGAAATCCTGAGTTCTGATGTGACTATCTTGGAGGGGCATACATCGGAGGTTACGTTTATTTTATAAACGTTTTGGGATTTACTTCTATTCACTTATTTTGTGAAACTCTATATTAATAGCTTGTCTACCATTTATTTAGGTTTGTGCTTGTGCATGGAGTCCGACAGGGTCGCTTCTTGCATCTGGGTATGTATCACCTTCACAAATACTATATTTTTCATAATGCCCAGTTGAATGGAATGGATTTCTGGAAAGAATTGAAACGAAAGTTGTTCTTCTAAAGCTATTCTTCAAAGGATCTCTCTAGAGAGTTCTATCTCTTCACAATGCCTCTCCTTCTGGTATCATTTTTGATTGATTTATCCCCTTAAAAGACTCAGATATGTAAATGGGCTCGAACTGTCTGTTTTAGTATACTGATTTAAATGTTAAATGGATGGGCCATGCATGTCCTTTCCCATTATTTTCTGTTGGATGGGTCATGTGTGGCCTCTAACTGATGTGATTAATAAGCTGATTTAAATGTAACATTTATGAGTATCGGTGATAATATGAATAATGTGATTTATTCGTATGCATGGAAATAACAAATTTTCATTACATGGAGAATGGATCTTCACAAATTGTAAATGTTCCAAATTTGTGTTCATCGAACTATTTTTTAACAATCATGTGAAAATTAGTTCTGTTGAACCAAAAAATAAGGCAATAACATACTAACATATTTGACTTTGAAAGAAATAGGTTAAGGAGGTGCATATGAATGTCTGAGCATTTGATAACTATCTTTATGATATTCAGTGCGGAATATGCACTTCATGGCTATCTATTTTAAGTCATTGAATGTTGGATTGTATTTCCTTGCTAAGGTTTCTCTGTTATATTTTTTTTCTTTATTTTTCTGTTCTGATGACTGCTGATTTTAAATGCATTTCTAAAGAACTTACTGGAAGCATGAGTAAATATGGGGAAACTAATGTATCACAAAAACTTTATTATCTATGTACTGGTTAATTATCTTCAACTCTGAAATAAATTCTTAAAAGGTTTTTTTATCTTCTGTAGCAGTTCTGTATTTTTTGAAAGAAAATCCTTGTGAAAATGATCGAAGGAAGGGCTAGATAATGGGCTTTTAATAATATTCTTTTACTTTATTGTCATCCATTCAACTTTTAGGTCTGGGGACTCAACGGCTCGCATTTGGACAATAGCAGACGGCAGAAGTAAATCTGGTTCTCAGAATGGCCCTTTGAATGTGTTGGTGTTGAAGCATGTTAGAGGTAGAACAAATGAAAAGAGTAAAGATGTTACTACACTCGATTGGAATGTGAGTTTAGTGCTTATTCTGATTTAAATCCAAGATAACTGCTACTTTCTGCGTGTTTGAACTTCAGATCAAGAGCTGTTACTTTGGTGCAAGCAGCCTGAGTATTTCTCTTCTGTAATTCACTGCTATGTTCTAGCTAGTCTTGCTACATAGCCATGCATAAAGAGCAAGAAAGTTATTCCTGCTTTGAAATTGTTTATGATTCAAAGCCGATCTATTAAATCAAATTCAATCTTTAGTCCCCAAAAAATATCAAATTCAATCTGCCAGGCGATAGATACTTGTTCTGGTGAATGTCTGTTAGATACTTATTGTATGCTTGGTCTTCTTAAAATTATTTACATTAGAATTGTGTGGATAAGGTAATATCACATGTGCTTTTGATCACCACGCATATTCTTTTTGCTTTTATTTTCTAGACCTTTCATTGGATTGTATTCATATTTGGTGTTATTTTTCAAAGGATAAATCAATTCAGTATTGTTTTTTTTTTTGGGGGATTTTCTACATTCTGCGGTGTTTGACCCTAGCTGAGCCTTTGATAGGGGGAGGGGACACTGCTTGCAACTGGTTCATATGATGGGCAAGCAAGAATTTGGACCACAAATGGTACGGTATTGTTTCTGTAGTTATCAAGTATTTATTTAATAATTATACCTTTGAAATTTATGTTGGCTGGGATGAAAATGAGAAGTGCTCAAATTGCTGTCGTTTTACATTTGTGTGTATTTTGTCTGCTATTAAATTATTTCGGTGCTAGCAAAAAAGTGGTGACAGACAAGATTATTAACCATGAATACTAATGCAGATGCTATGCTATCATATAATGTTCTTCAGGTGTTGAGTCCAATGTTAGTTAATTGTCTAGCAGTGATGAAGGTGCGTTTGGTTTAGTGTGAATCAAGGAATACTGTAGACAGTAGGGTTTGTCTATGTTCATTTGAGAAGGGATGAAGAATAGAGAAGCATCTCTCCCCCAAGGGAAGCAAAAGAAAACAGAAAAATAATCAGTACAAGATACCTTCTATTAAGAGTTTTCTGCTTTTAATTATATACTGACTGTTAGGTGATAAAGACTATTATACTTCTTTCTTTCCATATTGTAAGAACTCATTACCAAGCATTTTCATTGTAAACTGCGATATTTTGTGTCTGATTATGTAGTTGCATTCATCCTATAGGTTATACATCAAATTTATATATTGATCTTTTGACACAGGTAATTTTGTCCAGGTGGATATTTTTAATTTGTTCTTGGGTTTGTTAAAATATAGCTCTGTTTTGATCAAATGAAGGTCTCTTGGACCAGGTGAACTGAGGAGTACATTAAGCAAACATAAGGGACCCATATTCTCTCTGAAGTGGAATAAGAAAGGCGATTATCTTCTTACTGGAAGCTGTGATAAAACTGCGATTGTGTGGGATGTTAAGGCAGAGGAATGGAAACAGCAATTTGAATTTCATTCAGGTGGAGATTTTGATGATATGTTAAGTCAACTTTGTTTATGAATGGGGGGTTTATTTTCTTTTTGATGTTGTTTAGGTCCAACTCTTGATGTGGACTGGCGTAACAATGTGTCATTTGCAACAAGCTCCACTGACCACATGATATATGTCTGCAAGATTGGTGAAAACCGCCCTATAAAAACTTTTGCTGGCCACCAGGTTTGTGTTCATAATCTCATTTATTGTATCGCAATATGAAATAATTCTTATAACACTAACTTCTTTGAATTGGGAAGGGAGATGGGCTAATCTTAAACTTGAGTTTGTTATTGACAAAAAGTTAAAATGGTTGGTATGGTTGACAAACTCAATAGGTTCGTGGACTGCTGCTTTCCTATTATCTTATGCTTGTTAGTTACAATCCCATTTTATCTTCTCTTTCTTATCATGGTTAGCTGAGATTGATTTGATGTAAATGTGCTGTTGCTTGTTCAGAACACAGTATTTCAATATAATTTGTTTAGGTGCAATGTAGAGCTTGTATTAGATTTTCTGCCTGATAATGAACTTCCGCAATTACAGGGTGAAGTTAATTGTGTCAAATGGGATCCCACAGGTTCATTGTTGGCCTCCTGTTCTGATGATATTACTGCAAAGGTAATTGGCCACCTATTTGAAGGAATGATCTTTTTATCGTGTCATGATTCATGAATATTTGAAATTTACTGTATGTTAGTTTGGCGTTCATTTTGTTGATAAGTGATAATGATCCGTGATTGTTGTGTAGATATGGAGTTTGAAGCAGGAGACCTATCTATATGATTTAAGGGAGCATTCCAAGGTACTCTGGGCTTTTGATTTTGTTTTATTTTTTAATGATATTTTTTGCATATGTAGTACTATTTGATTTCCTTGCACATTATGAGATTTTTTATTGAATAATTTCTCTATATATATATATATTTTGTAGGAGATATATACAATCAGATGGAGCCCAACTGGTCCCAGTACAAGTAACCCTAACCACAAATTGGTTTTGGCTAGGTAAGTCTGTTGCTTGGTTTTGTTATTTATATGTCCAGTCCTTCAAAATAATTTAAAATGTGTAATTTCAGACTCGTGAGTCTTGGTTGATAAATGACCGCTGCAATTCTATGTGAACTCATTAGTGCTGTGTGGGCAGAGTGTTGTAAAATGATGTCCCATGTGGTGGGTTTGATTCCAACTTATTCTGTGATCAGACTTCTAAGTAGGCTTCTAAAGCATGTTAATCTGTGAGAATCAAAATCCATTTGAACTTCATAGACTATTTTTAGGCAGTGGGATTTCTATATAACTGCTGCTGTTTAGTGATTCTCTTAATGCTAACATGTTATCATCCTGCAGTTCACTATGAGGATCAACTTTTCCTTTTTTTGGGGTTTATTGGAAGTATGCGCTTGATGTAAAGTATTCTGTGGTTGCCTTTTCATGCAGTGCATCATTTGACTCGACTGTAAAGTTGTGGGATGTTGAAGTCGGGAAACTTATCTGCAGCTTGAATGGACACAGGTATTGTTTCATAATATGTGAAGCAGTCCTCCCCCTTTTTCTCACTCTCCTTGCCCTTTGATTTTCCTGTCCCACTGTATGAAATTACTTAAAACCTTATGCATAATGCTATATTTGGTCACAGGGATCCTGTGTATTCTGTGGCATTCAGCCCCAATGGCGAGTACTTAGCTAGTGGATCGCTTGACAGATCCATGCACGTTTGGTCACTGAAGGACAGGAAGATTGTGAAAACGTACACGGGCAACGGAGGCATTTTTGAGGTGTGCTGGAATAAGGAGGGTGACAAAATCGCAGCATGTTTTGCTAATAATACGGTTTGTGTTTTGGATTTCAGAATGTAGCCGAGAGAAAGCCCCCTTGTTAAATCTATAACCCCGCAGTTAGCTCTTGCCTATGAAATTAAATTCGTTCCCCCCCCCCCCCCCACCCCCCAAACTCCCTGTAGGCTGTAGGCTAGATCGGTGCAAGTGTATTTTTACGTGGGTAGGTTTTCATTTTAATGGTAATTGTAAGCACAACTCTGTTGGATACTGCTGTAACAGTTCTCTAAATTATAGTGAAATAACTTGGTACGAGTGACATCTTTGATCAATGTGCATCTCCTTCGTTCTAAATATTTTGGATGATAATCCTTATCTCGCTCTTCCTTTTTCTTCATAAATTCGTTGATTACTTTAAGATGTGTGTGTGGGGAAGTTGGACTCTCAATTGCACTTAGGTCAATGCATAAACGCGTGCTAAGAGTTGTGTGATTTTGGTAGAGATGAAATATTCATTTCTTTCATTTGTTGCGATTCATTTGCAGTATAACTTTCCCTTGTTGTCTTAAAAGTGTGAATTAACATTCAAGGGCCAAGCGCTGGAAACTGTAGGGACTAACTGTGTAAAAATGTAGACACTAACGGTTTAATATTTGCTGGTAATTTCTTAAATTGTAGTACAAAATTATTTAAGCGCACTTGTGTGTAACAAAACTTGAAAAAAGGTATATTATTTATAAAAAACATCAATGAAAGACCTAATCTCAAGTACTCAATTGAAGTAAAATTGGATTTACAGTATAATTTTTAATGATTGGGCATTAATTTTTTTAAAAAAATTATAAAAAACAATAGCATTATAAAAGAGAATCATCAAATACAAGAAAATTATCAAGTATCCTTTCTAAATCCGAACTGATTTTTTTTCTTAAACTATTTATAAAAAAATTATTTCAGACAAATAATAAGTTTCAGTCATCATTTTCTTTATGCCATACAACTGTAAATAATCAAATTTCATGGGTAAAATTTGTACTGAATCAAAGTTTAGCTTCTATTTATGTGGTATCAGAGATTTTGATGCCACTAATATCAAAGTCTCCTATAAATTTATTAGGGATTTGTTAAATTTAGTAGATCAATTTAAAATATTACCATTACAACTGCATTTAAATGAAGTTTTTAATAATTGAATTTGATTTTGTGTTCATTGTATCTTAAACAAAATCTGCATAATTCATTGGTTATTGAAGATATACAACACATCCAGTAAAACTTAACACTTCCAATCACCAAAGTTAGAGGTATTCTATCACAGCACAAAATAAAATAGTTTTTTTTTATTTTCCTTGAACTTGAGGCTGAGTTTTCGAGCATAGCACGTTAGCATTTCTTTTTTGTCATTGGTACATTGCTATGAGCCTGTTGTGTTCAACTGAATTTTTAAGATTATGCATTTACTTTATTGACACATTACTCTAAATTTGCTAAACTTGCATAACTATTATACAATTAAAATAACGTGCTACTAAAAGTATGGTAAATCTTACCATCTTGAGTAGGAATTTGAATTTCGCTAAATTAAGTGTACAGTACATTCTCATTATGTCATCTTTGATTAGATTAGTTTACTTTGATAGGTACTTTTTGTAGTATGATATGTTTGATCGGTGGAATTTTTGGGGGGAAAAATGACTTATAAAAAAAGTTTATATGGTTTTGAATGATTGCAATAATAATTAAAAATAAAAATGATGATGCTGATGTTATAAAAATTAAAGAAAGCATGATATATTTAATATAAAAAGATAGTTTTCTAAATATTTCATATTTAGAGAGAAGAGAGATGGAAGACAATATTTCATATTCACTCCCAAAATTACCACATGCATGATACTTAGACGTAATTTTGGAACCCAAAAGATTAGATTTGAAATAACAAAATATAAAGGCGATATAAATTTTAAGAATGTAAGCAAATAAATTATAAAAATTGTGTTGGGCTCCTTTGAAAATTCAAAGATGACATAGGAGATAAATATATACCTATACACCCCTAAAGCTCAAACTAGAAAGCAAATTTGTGCCAAGAGTTTAATTTTTAACGATTTGACATTAATAATTTTTAAAAATTTTATCGAATAACTCTGACCAACCCAAATTTTTTTTCCTGGTAACTTCCCATGCCAGCTTTTTTTCACATATCCAAAATATTTGTTTCTCATTCTCTCTTGGAAAAATTTCTTATTGGAGAATTACTTACAAAATATGATCTATTCAGTTGCATTAGTAGTAGCTCAGTTGTATATAACATAGAAGTTCAGTTGCATATTGTAGAAGCTCAATTGCATCTGTGTGGATACTCCTAATCTACAATTAATTCTCCAATTCTCCCTTCTCTCTTTCACTCCCTTTATAGATAAGAGTATTTTGAGAAAATCTTTTTATATATTTATTATTTTTAACTAATTTTAACCCATCTTTTAAATTTAAGTTAATTATTTGAAGCTTATAATTAAAAGGGTTAAGGGTCATTTTTACCCCGAAAATATTTGCGAAATATCACTAGGTATCTGGAAGTTTTTTTTGTTTTAAAAATGCCCTGAAAGTTTCATTTTGTATCAATTTCATCTCAACTTAATGGATCTTTAACAGAGCTAAACGGTTTGTTGATGTAATTTGCCATGTGGCATCCACCTCATTTTTTCCACCTCAGACTTAAAAAAAAAATGTTGTTCTTTTTTTTTTGGTAATAAAATGTTATTCTTCTTCTTCTTCTAAAAATGGATCAACAAATCGATCAGAAATCAGCCATCCCTTCCCAATCCTTCGAAGCTGAATCCCACACTCTGAAATTAGCCATCCCTTCCATCAGCTCTGGTGACCTCCTCGAAATCCCATCCCCAGACCTCTTTGGCCTTCTTGAAGATGAAGCGCCCCATCATCGAACCCCTCTGCATCGTCATGTGTGAATGTGCACTCTCCTTTTGTGTTCTTAGTCGATATATTTGGCTTCAAATGTTTTTTCCATGGCAAAAGAGTTCAGCATGCTCAAGTACATTTATGTCGCCTCCAATGCTTGGTTCTTCTCTTTGGTTTTATACTCTCCCGTACATTTATGTCACTCATGTGAAAAAAAAGAATGATGAGCCACAAGTTAAGAATGCAAATTGATAGCAATGGGGAAATGGGAGGAAAG
>QFDD01005494.1:0-15554 GCA_006871305.1 Vachellia collinsii | reverse complement strand
AAGGAGTGAAAATATGTATGTGTCTTGTGTTTGTCTTTATATAGCACATACAATAACTGAAAATAAGTATTTAACTTGAAAATATTTCTTTTACAATTTGAAGGAAAAGAGGAAGTTGTTATAATATAATACATTAGATAAACGGTAAAAAAAATATAGGAAGAATAAAGGATGTTTAAAGTAAAAAAAAAAAAAAAAATTGGGCGGGCCTAAATGGGCCGGCCCTTTTAGGCCCGACTCCCTTTTTTTACACCAAATCACAGGCCCGGCCCTCGATTTAAACGGGCTTAATCAGGCCGACCCTACGGGCTCGGCCCATTTTCCCGGCTCTAAGATGAGCAGCTTAAAACTAGTGTTTATATATTGTGTTGGGTTAGGGATAGGCTTAGTTTTGTACCACTTGAACGCCAAAAACAACACAAATCTTTCTGATGATTATTGGCCTCCACAACAACACCATTGTTAATGACACAGTTAGTATCATCCAATGGAAGTATATTTTTTTCCCTATACAATATAAAAAATAATCTTAAGAAATGAGTTGTATGTGTTGTTTCTAAACAATATGATTTTTTTTTCTTGCCATAAACTCATTTTTCCCACATTAAAATCCACGTCTATGCAAGAACTAAAAAAGAAGCTAAAAGATGACACAAAAAAAAAATACTCCTCTATTTTGAATGTAGAAGTTAATTGAAAGGTTTACTTTAGTCATGAAAATACGATCATATTTACTTCGGATTTTGTGAAATCACTTTTCAAAAGCTTTTCCCAAACATACTCTAAAGGTTATTTTGATGCCATCCACATGAGAGTCACCGGGTTCACTCCTATTAAACTACGGTGAAGGTCAAGCTAAAGGCTTCACCATCTAAATTTGGAGAATGTGAGGAATTTTATATGAAATTAAAATAAATCTAATAACTAGTGTGTTTGTATTAATTTTAAAATATAAAAATACTCTTTATAAATTTAAAAACTGAAATTTAATGAAAATTTAAAAAACCAAACACTCATTTTAGCTTAAAATGTTCCCTCCATTCCAATCTCCTTGAACCAAATAAATGATTAATCATTCATGCCATTAAGATGATAACAAGTGGCAATGTTGTTGGTTCAAACGGCCAAATGAAACTAATTTTCTATCTTAGCGAAGTAATCTGAACGGTTCAGATTTAACTTTTTTTTTAAAATGATAATTTAAAAAAAAAATCATTTCTTTAAAAAAAGAATTGTTAAGATATGATCTTTCTTTTACACTCTACACTCATTAAAATTATTTTTTTGAAAGAATACAATCTTTAAATAAAATCATATGTGAACTATTCAAATTAATATTTTTTTTTTGCTTAGAGCCCCCGGTATCCGGATCCTTTTGGGACCCGACTAATCCGAAGTGCGCCATAGGGATGACGACTTCCCAGGATTCGAGCCCGAGCGGCGGGAGTCGCCTTGACACCCCTTGTCTCAACCGCTGGACCAAGCCCTCCTGGGCCTATTCAAATTAATTTAAGCGGTCTAATATTAGATCTCACTGTTAAGCAATAGATTCAGGAAAACTAACAAATAGTAAATATGTAAAAAATAAAATAATAAAAGCAAAAAAGTCTCACCCATGCCACGCATGAAACGTCATGAATAATTGGGGAGGGGCCAACATCTTTGTAATTATTCACTCAAATCAAGAAACACATGCATCCGCATTACAAAGAGTCAAACATGAAAAAAAAAAACAAAAAGAAAAAAGAATCCAACCTGCTTTATCACTCTTTAAAAAAAATACTTAAAGGAAGTGCTTATTAATGCTACTGTGGCATCAAACTATTGGCTATTATATTATATTAACGCGTGTGTATATATATTAAATAAAATACCCATACGAAGCCAATTCAATAGATTTATAATATGTTCAGAATACATTTTAAAATCATGGTTTGTTCTTAAAACCGTGATTTCAAAAAAGGGTAGATAAACATATATAAAAAATCTAGAATATTTTTTAACTCTTAAAATTATGAATTTGTGTGAGTCACACAAACATCCTCAGATTCTGCAGAATAACTTTTAACCCTTAAAACTATGGTTTAGAGATGGAAACCATGATTTTTTAAAAAGTTATTCTTTCTATCTTTTTTAGAAGTTATTTTTCAAAATGTATTATCTAAAATAACTTTTACATAAATCAAGATAAAAATTATCTTTTAAAAACTAATTCAAATATACCCTTTTAATTTGACATGTTTGGTTTTATTGGTTTTTATGTATTGTCCTTTTCATTTTGTATCATTAATTTGCTGTTGCTTGAACCTCACGTGACTTTTTTTGGGAAACATCATCCGCAATATATGGGAAAATTTTACTTGTAAATATTAAATCATTTTCTTTGTTTAAGGAAACAGTTAATATACCACCGGCAAAAAAAAAAAGAAACAGTTAATATACCTCGAAACGCGCAAGTGGGCATCTTATCGTAGACGTAGTATAGAAAAGTTTGTACATAGCATCATTTCTTTTCTTTTTCCCCCAGAGTACATCATTTCAAAACATTATCGTATCAATCCTATATAGGACAATTTTGGTCGTTACGCTCAACTTTTATTGTTTGAATAATTTAAATACTGTCTTGTTTTATGGATTAATATCCTATATATATTATTTCAAGTTTAAAAATTTGAAATAATATATATGGAGCCTCCTTGTGTGCGTGTGTTCATGAGCATATTAATGCATGTATGTAAAAATATAATAAGCGAGGAAAAAGAAAATAGTAGATAAAATAGATGACAGAAATTTTATGTCCGTATATCTGAAAGAATAAAAGAAAATACGAAAGCAAGAAAATTAAGGGGAGAATTGAGGATTAACCCCCCATTAACAAATTAAATAGAGAATGTGACATGCTTATTGCAAGTGAGCTTCCATGATATGTAAATGTAAGTGAGCTTCTACAATATGTAATTGAATTTCCATAAGATACAACTGAAATTCTATAATATGCAATTGAGTTTTTACAAAGATACAAAATGGCATCAAATTTTCAAAAAATGCAAATGCAACTTACCTTCCATATTATGTAATTGAGCTTTCATGATATGTAAGTGAGCTTTCACCATATGCAATTGAGTTTCGGTAATGGGCAGGTCCTATTTTTTAATTAATTTGTTAATGGATGATTTTTTCCCAATTCTTCCAAAAAGTAATTAATTTTGTTATAATATGGGCCTTATGTCTCATTTCTTTTACTTTCCCTGCTGATAATTTTGACAGCATTATATGGTTTTGACTACAAGAGTTGGCCAAGAGTTAACCCATATGCTTAACTCCATAATAATTTCATGACTTGTTTAATCTGGATCGTATTATATATTAACCCAATCATGTAAGCATATCATGTTTACCGACAAACGCAGTGTGAAAGCATCGTTTATTAGTTTATACCCTTCACATCACCGAAATATTGAAAATCCGTGATAGAATTTTTTAAAGGAAAAAATTGTCTATTTGTTTGTCGTTCGATTTCACGTGAGTATTTAAATCCGTTTTTTTTTAACGGTTAAATTGTCTATTGGATGTAGTTATATTTTATACCTTGAGGCTGCATTATTTGTCCAGAAGATGTTCACATTCAAGGTGATATATTAATTAACAGGCCTCTCCGTATCAGAAGTCATGAAATAAATTATATTAGTATGTATTATCCCAAAAAAAAAGTAGTTATCAATTCAATTCATATAAGTTGATTTAATAAAGGATGAATTCTACTAAAATCCGGTTAAAATAACAGAATTCAAATTCAGTTACACTTTTAACAAATTTCTAATCATTCCTCTATTAAAATAATTCGGTTAAAATAATAAAATTCAAATTCAGATCTACACTTGGAACATATTTCTAATCAGGCCAAAATGGCTCATGAGGTGTTTATGAATGTTAAAAGATCACAGTACTCTTACATAGTTATATGGTTAAAACGGAAAATTAAAGATAGGCTATGTAAGCCTGATTTTGATTATTTCAGCTGAATTTAACTAAAATTTAATTTTAAATTTCCAAAACGCTAGGTAAGCTCTCTATCATTTTTCAGCAAATTCATGATTGTATCCATCGACAAAATTTGCAATCTGGCCTTTTGGACCATTTGATTCAAATAGTAGTAATAACAACAATAAGTGTTATATCAGATTAATTTGAATCCTAAACAAAGGGAGATGGATATTCTAATCTTTTAACATCATTGAGAAATTCCTAATTAGACCAAGAATTTGTTAAAAATGTAAGCATGGATATAAATTTTGGTATTTCAGTTTGGTTTAATTGAAAATTTTCAAAGTTTAAACATTATTATTTCATCTTTAGGGCAATATTTATAGTTTGCCAAAATATAGGAAAAAATCGTTCATAGACCACCGTATATAGTAGTGATTTAATATCAAATAGCTCCAAAATAATCCTGAGACTTCACATAATTATTAAGAAAGTTAACTGTACGGCTGAAAGCAAAATGTTTATTGCCCAATTTGAAGTTTTTTTTAATTCATTCCATTAAATTGATTAATTATAAGTCAAGAGAAGCCATCTTGGTCTCTTTAATTTATGGGGATTCCCAGCCTTGGTCTTCTTTGTTTATGAAGAGGGCATCCGACGTGTGAAGTCATATAATGTGTTTTATGCATTTGGCCTTTTATGTTGAATTGACGTCTTTATTCATATATTTGATTATTTTATTAAAAAAGGAGGGAGGTGATAAAGTCTTCCACTCTTGTTCATTATAAATTATTCCTAGTGTAGCTGACATTCAATAGTTTTGATCATTAAGAAATGCCAATGCAAGTTGTCACCGGGGAAAAAAAGAAATGCAAATGCAAGAGGGCGGTAATAAAGTCTTGGTCATTATAAATTGGGCAAGTCTTGAAGGATATTCAATAATTGAATCATTAAAAAATCCAAATATCATTCAGTTAGGTCTATAACTATAAATACCCCTTCACGACGATGATCTTGAATATACATATACACCCAACTCAGCTTTTATTCACTTCTATTTCATCAATTCAATTATATCAGTTGTGTATGTGTGCGCGTGTGTGTCTTCTTCTTCCTCTCAAACACCTAAAATGAGGTCAATTCAATTATATCAGCCTCTGGATCTTGATCCCCACCTTATAACTATTCTCAGTATTGATGGAGGAGGTGTTAGGGGCATCATCCCAGCAATTATTCTACAACGCCTTGAGAAAGAGCTTCAGGTTTGATTTGGTTAATCTCATTATTATTTGAATATTCTTCCATATTAGGATTTGTTAGTGTCAAGTTTATTCTTTTTCCCCTTACATTATAGAGGTGGTAAAAATAGCTTTTATCTTATCTGACTTTTGTAAACTTTAGGATGTGTTTGGATTAGTAGTGAAAAAAGTGGATTCTTTCAATCAAACTTTTGCAAAGTCAAGTAATGTAGTTAATGTATTATTGATAAAATTTGAAATACTAAATTTCTTAATTAAATATTTTTAATGAATAAAAATGTAAATAAATTTAAAAAATGTATAAATTAGTTAGTGTAATTTAATTTATTTTCTGATTGACTTTCATAAAAAAACGTAATTTGATAAAAATAAATTTGTTTGGAAGATATAATTGAAAAACATATTTAGATGTAAAATGATTGAAATGTATATATACAGACTACAGGTATATAATTTAATAAATTTAAGAAAAAAAATTAAAATTACAAAAATAAAAGGAGCTAATTTATGATAAGAAAAAAAATGTAAATGCAAAAAACCATATTTATTCAACGTATTCAATAATTATAAATATAAAGAGAAAATCCCACAAAAATACCTTCAAAATATGAAAAGTACAAATCAATAGTGATTTGAAGTTACATAATCCCATATTAGGTCATCCACATCAATTTGGAATTTGCATGTATTAGAAAAAGACATCACTACCCTTAGTTCCAAAAAATGGGACTTCCCTTGCCAGTGCAAATTGTCAAGTATAGAGAATTACAACTTGAGTATAGCAAATGCCCAATGAGTATAGCAAATGCCCAATCATTACACATATGCCAATTAGAACTTAAAAAACTTCAAAAAAAAATGGGACTCATATTGAATTCTAATTTGAATATAGGAAATACTTAGTAGAATATAGAAAATTCACATATATGCAAAAGAAAGAAAGGGAAATTAATTAAATTCATAACATTTTGACATTCTAAATCTATTCCCCAAGTTTGATTTGGAATTTTGTATATTTAAGACTCATATTTGTTCTCTATATATTTTAAAGGTATTTTGATGAGATTTTCCCAAATATAGATATAAATTATTATAAAATTTAAAAATTATCACAAAAAAGTAAAATAATAATATTAAAAATGAAAAACTATAAAAACTATGTTAAAAATGATTTTCACTTGAGATAGTATTAAAAATAAACTATAGACAGTGAAAATTAAAGAAACATAAGCACAGCACAGAAGGACAACAGAGAATATATAAGGAGCTGACGATGATGGAGTAGATGCAATGTAAAGTGACAAGAAATAAAAAAACTGGTTTCCTCCTTTGTTGACTTTTTGAGGAGAAACATTAATTTGTGAATACAAATTGAGCACACTTTTATCTTGTCAGTATATATTGTAAGCCTACTTATGTGAGCACTAGAAAAATACATTTGAATCAATTAAGATAAAATTGTTTTTACAAACTTATCTTGTAAATCATAAATGACATTTAAAAAGTAGTTTCTACCGTTAATCCAAATAAACATTGTGTTTGCGGAAAAACCAAACTTATGTCCATTTAATATTTTCAATAATTAATTGTAACCATTTGTCGGATCAAATCTTAACATTTGGACCTTTTCTTACTTTATCATTTACTTACATATATTGAGTTAATTGTAATTATATTTTTTTTCTAAAAATTTGAAAGTTGAGGTTCGATTGGTAAATTGACTGTAATGAATTTAAACAACCTCATTGTTTATGGGCAAAATGATTGAATTTTTTGAATATAATAATAATAATTAGGGTTTTAATTTAGTGTTTGATCTAAAAAAACATACTGATTTGTGGGGTTTGGATTTGGTGATGGAGATCAGAAATATGACAAAAATGCAAGAATCGCAAACTATTTTGATGTGATCGCTGGGACTAGCACTGGTGGCCTTATCACAGCCATGCTTACTGCACCAGATAAAGATAACAACATGCGTCCTAAATTTACTGCCACGCAAATTGTGGATTTCTACGAAAAGGAATCCAAAGAAGTTTTCCCCCCGACAAGGTATTGTTTTAAATTTATCTTGAAGTCATTTCTAAGTTATTTAACATGTGCGTGCTTGCTTAAATTCTGACTCGATTAAAATTACTAATTCCTTATATTTATTTCACTGCAATTTAATCTCTATGATTTTTCTAATCATTTAGAACTTTAATCTTTAAGCTCAATAAAATATACAATTTTATTTTCTAAAATATATGAATTAATATTTTAAATCATTCAGAAACCATATTATAAATAAGTCAAAACTATAAAAATAAAAAGATTAATTTTTCCTGTATATTTTGGCAATATATATAAGTCATTTTGCTTCAAAACTTTCGTTATTGTGTAGTCAACTTCTTTTCCTAGCTAAACCCTCATTTACTGATTAATTACATTTATCTCTTGGCACCTATTCTTTTAACCTGCAGTGACATTTTTTCTTTTCTTAACTAATCTCATTTCTCCATTTTCGTCTAAGTACAAGGGTATTTTATATTAATCAAAGGATTTCTTAATAATGCATATCCTCAAGGAATAGGTATAAAATGACCACCGTATCTATAACAGCCTCTATAAATAAATACCTCCTGAGCTTAGAAACATGCCATATTCTAACAAATTTCGAAACTTGATTAAATTTTTTGTTAAAAAACGAACGCGGTATCATATACCTTCTTCATGTATTGCAGAATATATACAGACACAGTATGAGCAATCTGAGTTTTCAGACACAACCTGTTTTTCGATTGCTCTCTTCTCTTATCTACTTTTTTTGGGTCACTCTTTAATTTTTCTCCAAGTTACTGTACAAAGAATCTATTTATTAAACTGTACTGTTCTGCACAGATTTTTTTTATGCAGGTGGCTACGAAAAATCTGGACTTACCTCCACAAACCAAAGTACGATGGTGTAAATTTACACAACATCGTAAGAGACAAGTTGGGCGAAACAACATTGAGTGAAACAGTGACCAACGTGGTGATTCCAACCTTCGACATGAACCAAATCCGACCTCACATTTTCTCAAGCTTGAAGGTATGCATGTGTGAGTGTGTGTGTGTTTGTTTGTTTGTTAGTGAGAGATAATTAAACTACGAAACCAATCACATTCAGATCCTCTTGTCTTTAATCTTAAGAGATAATCGGGGAGTTAATTTTAATCCTAAATGTATAACATATTTTTAACTTTTATCATTTTTTTTAAATTACCCTTATTGATGTTCCTTCAAAACTTGAATAATAATTAAATAAGAGAAAAGAGGAAGGGATAAGGAAGACGATAATAGTAATTTGAAAAAAAATATGATATATTAACCAACTCAATTAACATTTTTAATCTAATTAGATTAAGTAAATATTTAAGACCAACTTGTGGCATTATTTTTGACGATGTAGGCGAGAATGTACGGTGCAGATGCCAATGTGAGGCTATCAGACATATGCATTGGAACTACGGCTGCACCAACGTATCTTCCTCCACATTACTTTCCAGAAGATAACCCAAAGTTCCATTTGATTGATGGAGGTGTCATAGCAAATAATCCGGTAATTACATTCGTGTCTGTGGTAGTCTCAGTGGTACTCATCCCCCCCACCCCAAATAATATAGATAATTTTAACTAATTCATTTGGAATAAAAATGGTAATTAACTTATTAAATCCATCTTAAATTGATTTTTCTTCCCATTTCACCCCGTATCAAATGAGGTTTTGAAAGAGTGAGAAAAATACAAAAATTCTCATTTAATCATTAATTATAGGGGGTAAAATTGATAAATGAATATTAATTACTTTTCAAATTACTTATATTATAGACTAAATAGTTCTTCTAGAAATGACTTGCACTATTAAACCAAGGGAGTATATATTTATAATACTCACTAAATGCAGGATCTAGATAATTACTCTCTGACCATAAATATATAGGATTTTTCTAGAAGAAATCATTGGTCAAAAGTTACTTAGTAGGTCATTATTAAAATTTTTTCAAATATTCTCCTTATTACATTTCACTAGAAGATTTAGAACTTAAGGTAATGTATCACTAGAATTCAATGTAAAAAAAAAAAAAAAAATCAGTCCGGACGGTTTAGATCGGAAACCGTTTATAGGTTTGGCTTGGTTGTTGAACTGAAGACTGGGTTGAACCGGTCAAATCAGTGTTGACCTGGTCAACCTAGTCAAACTGGTTTGGTTAAAAAAACCTTTTTGAAAGCTAAAAAAATACTAAAAAAAATGGAACTAGAATGGGGGATGTGGTTAATTAATTTTAAAAATAAATACAGTAATAAAACTAGCATTTAATTCTTTATTTAAAAAAATGTACTCATAAGGAAATAAAATAAAATGAATTAATTTTATCTTAATATTTTTATCATTCATATTTAATTAAAATCTAAAAATTTAAAACAAGGATAAAATAAAATAATATTATATATTTTACTTATTAATTTTTATAAAATAAAATATATTATATTAAATTCTATTATTTTAATATAGCCTGTCTGACTCTGGATTGACCTCGATCTAATCCATCAACCTTTGAACCACTATCTTACCCGGTTCAATGCCTGGTTCGATTTTTTGAACCTTGCCAAAATCTTAAATCTTAAACACTAGTAAAATTAAAAAATGTTTTATTTTCAAATAAATTGATGAGTTAGAACCTTATCCTCAATTTAATGAGGTGGTTAGATGTGAATTATAATATGAACTGGAGAGAGTAATTTGTATAACTTAGAATTATTTTAGTTATTTATAATAATTATGTGTTGCTTTCTTAAGATATTCCTTTAATCTTTTGCATTGGAAACTATCTCCTCTTAACACCCATTGCAAGTGTAATCAATAGTTACCACAATAATGATTATTACAAAAAATTCGGTAATTGTCATTCATGACTCTACCTCTCCCTCTTAAAACTTATCACTACCTCATCACATATCTGAAAAATAAAGTACAGTTTGCCCAAGTTTTTGTCTTTAGCTGAAAGTAATTTTGAAAGTAATTCTACAAGTTTTAGTCTCATATGCCTTTGGTTACATTAAAAACTTAATCTTCTTCATAATGTCCCAAACATTGATAGTAATAAACATTGCATTATATTGCTTCACACTTATGCCCTACATTATTGTCTCTAAAGATGCGGGAATTCAACCAAACAAGGTCCTAAATCGTTTATTTGACTCGGAAAGCATCATAAAGGGAGATAAAGCCTGACTTGACTTCCAAAGCCAAGCTTGAAATTTATATTTCCATCCAAAATTCAGTTTCATTTTAAAAGTAGATGTGTGTAACCTTTGTGGCTCCCCTTTAAAATTTAGATTGGTTATTTTCTTTTTCCTCTTCAATTTCTGCCAATGATGACTGATTAATTATATCGTGAATCAACTCATCACCTGCTTGCAGGCTTTGATTGCTATATGTGAGACCATACCAGAGCTGATGAAGCGCGGCAATAGTCGTCAGGTCACGCAAAATTAATCATAGTACCAAAAGATTTTTGTTTTTATGGCTCCCACTTTAAAATTTAGATATTAGTTATTTTGTTTTCTCTTGTATTTTAGCCTATGATGACTGATTATGGATCAACTGACCAACTTACAGGCTGTGGTTTCTAAAAAAGTGCTCAAAACAAAAGGGATGAGAACTGAATCAGTGGATCCGAATTTGTATGCAAATATACATTTGGTATCATTAGGAACTGGAATTCGGAAGGCAAATGCACGAAATTGGTTTTGCAAGATGCTTCATTGGGCATTAGCAAAAATGGGGTATCAGAAGAAGCCAAATGCTGCAGAAGCTGGAGCTCCACGAAACTGGTTTTGGAGGATGCTTGACTGGGCATTAGCAAAAGTTGGATGTGGGAAGCCGAACACATATTATGATGCAAAAGATGCACAAAAATGGGGGGCAATTAAATGGGCATCTGGTCCTCTCATTGAATTCCCTCTTTATGGCAGTCAAGACATGGTTGATTATCACCTTGCCTTTGCTTTCCGAGTCCTCGGTTCAGAAAGCAATTACATGAGAATCCAGGTACATATCAAACCTTGCCTTTTTTCTTGTAAGTAATATTCTTTTACGTAGGATGTAGGATGGTTCTTTTGTCAGCATTAAGTTGTGATTGTCTAAGAATCAATTTACTACTAATTAATTTTTCCTCCCTCCTATCTCTTCTTTCCACTCATTCTCTCTCATCTCTTTTTCCAATTATTCTTTCATCCTCTCCATAAACAAGGGTATATTCGAAAAAAGTATATCTTAACACACTTATTGCTTTTAATTAATTTTAAACAAAAATTCTTTTGGCTTAATTTAGTACTCCCTCTAGTACGCAATATAAGTTATTTTAACTAATTTATAATAATCAAAAAGTGACTGTTAGCGCATTTAATATGCCCTATATAAATGAGTATTGATTGTAGGAAAAACAAGTGAAAATGAGCATTCAATATTCTATAATATTCTATAAGTGACTTATATTTCTGTACAAAGTCATTCCTCTAATGGGACCTAATTATAATTATGGACCGGGAGGCTGGAGTATTAGTTAATGCTCATCATATACCTTTTCATATTTGTTAGTATTATCATATTCTTCCTTTAATCTTAAATATATCAGGTTCCATTTCCTCTTGTCCCTCATATTTAATTTTTCTTTCTCTTAACAACCTTATTTATTATTTATTGAGACACTTTTTCATGCATGAAATTGTAATTATTAAATGGAAGGATTATTTTTGAAAGCGTATAAAAAATTATCTACTATCATTTACAAAATTACAAATAACCAGCTTAATTATCTTTTTTTTATTATGTAAATTGATTGATAGGGCCTTCTATTTAGAATCAAAGGTCCTTCTGATTCACAATATAAGTAAGTTCAACTACTTTATAAGAACAAAAAAAAAATCATGAACTCATTAAATGTCTTAAATTGAAAAATATTTTCAACTTTATTTGTGTTAAATCAGGATTAGAAGGAAAGATAAAATAAAAAAAAATCACATTCAAGTATCAATTACAAGAATAAAATTGATAAATAAATATTAATTACATTTTAAATAATTTATACTGTAAACCAAAGAATTCTTTTAAAATGGACTTATACTTTTATTTTAATGTTGCTTGTTTGAGCTGTGACGCAGACTGATCAATTAGATGAAAATACGACTGAAATGGATTGCGCCAGCAAGGACAATATCGATAAACTGAAAAGGTTGGCGGAAGAAATATTAGATGGACCAGTTAAGTGGATGAACCTGGAAACATTCAAGCTCGAAGACGACCTCCTCAAAAATGTTTCACATAGAATAGAGCTAGAAAGGTATATAATAATTTAAAAGTAGATACATGAACAATAATAATCATCCCTTCATATTTGATATCTATAGGAATATTCTTTATGGATGTGTGTCTTTATGTCGTGTACGCAGCGAGGCTAGGATTCTCCAGGAGATTAGGACAATGAAGCAGACCCGAATGTTTCAACAAATGTATGTATCTCTCCTCACACACATAAAATATTTTTTATGATTCGTTTTAAAAAATATTCTTGTTTATTTCATTCTTAACTAAAATAATAAATTTAATTTGATTATGAGAGATTTCCACAAAAAACTCTAAGAAAATTTATATTGAATTATCTTTTTAATATCATGAAATTAGGATATAGAGGATTTATGAGAGTAAACAGTAATAATTTTAGTTTTAAAACATATTGTGTTACGAGGAATGAGGCAGAGATATATAAATATATAAGCAAATTCTATATGTTTGGATATATAGAGACAGACGTAAGGGAAAAAATTAGACAAGAAAACAGGAGAAAATAATTTTTCCAATACACACACACACACAGCAAGTCTCGGACGAGGAGGGGGGAATGGAGCATGGGACTATTGATCTCAGTTTTCTTTTCAAAAGTGGAGAGATTTTGAAGATGAGATATATAATTTTTAAAATCGCCTGAGGAGATAAATGAATCCCAGATACCGCAATCCATATCCTCTGCTTCCACAACACAAAGAAGTATGCTAAACCCATCTTTGATGAACTTAAGAAACAATTTAAGGAAAGGGCGGGGAAATTGGTTTCAGTATTAAATTGTAAACATTACACAAGTATTTTAAATTTGTGACTCTTTTTGGATCGCATGATAAAATGATGATTTATTATTGGAGAATAACTAACTATCTAACTGGGTCTCACTTAATTTGGCTTAGAAAACGAACCCAAAGGATCTCCTCATTATTTAGATCTACATGATCTGCTTCTTGAGATTGAACTGTGTGTCGATAAAGATGGAAAAACACTCTTCGATTGCCGCCCTGATTGCCTGTTTGCAGCTCCTTGATATATAAGCCTGTAAGTGATAAATTAATCTACCATGTTCCAATTAATTACCACCATATTTAGTATTTTTATTATTTTATCAATAGCTAGCTTTTGAATCCTGAATCTTATTCATTTTTCCCCTAAAAAGTTTGAAGCAGCCATCTTATTCGCAAGTCCCGAGGTTTTTGTTCCTGTAATAAAGTGTCCATGTTAGGGGTTGTCAGTGCCCGAAGTCTATAACTAAAGGTCTATGAATAATGGGTTGGGATATATAGTTGCAACTTGCAAGGATGGCTTATTAAATGAGTATGGATAATAAGACTTGGTTCCTCTTCCTACTTCTTTTATACAGCAGCCTATTATATATTTATATTTTTTCCCATGTCCATAAGATTTATTTGGTACAGAATATTGTTATAAGAATCTCTAATTCAAATTCAATACACTTGACAATATCAAGATTTTTTATTGGAAAAAATATATCAATAGTAGTCTAAAATGCCAGTACTTAATTTTTTAAATTAATTTACCATGTAAATGTGGAAATATGTTGTTAATTTTCCATACAATCTAAAAAAAATCTTAAAAACTTAGTCGCGTTGTTTCTAACTGTATGATTTTTCTTGCTATAAACACATCTTTCCCACATTAAAGTTCACATCTATAGAAGAACTATGAAAGAAGCTAAAAGATGACACAAAAAAAAAAAAATACTACTCCAGTTTTAGACGTAGAAGTTAATTGAAAGGTTTACTTTGATCATAATTTACATCGTCATCACCTTCAAAGACAAACCCTTGCACGTAGAACCCTGTCTGGTGCTCTAGCCTAAAGGTTATTTTGATCCATCAGTCATGAGAGCCTAAAGGTGGGGGGTCAAGCTTAAAGGCTTCACCATCTAATTAGTTTGGAGAATGTGATGAAGTTTATATGATATTAGAATAATTCTAATGATCAGTATGTTTATTATAATTTTAAAATATAAAAATAAAATTTATTAATTTAAAAATTTAAATTTCATGAAAATTTAGAAGACCGAACATATATTTTAGCTTAAAATTTTCACTTCATTTCCCTCAATTCATGCCATTGAGATGATAGCAAGTGTCAATGTGGAGACAGCCAAGTGAACTGGTTCCCTACTAAGTAAAGTGTTTAGCATGGGAAACCGCCACAAAATATGTAATAGCGGTTAAACAAACTATTGCAAAATCTATTGTGGCAAGTGGTTTTGCATTCTAAATCACCGCCGAAATTGGAATTTGTAAAAATGATACTTTTTAAAAAAGATTATATCTTGTACTTCCTAAACTAATTTAAATATATGTAAAGATCTTAAACTAATTTAAAAAAGATCAATCTAGATTTGATTAATTTTTCCTGCTAAGCAAATTGCTTAGCATAGAAACCTGTTCTGGGAAAACTAACAAATAGTAAATACGTAAATTAAAAATAAAAGCAAGAATGTCTGATCGATGCCACGCGTGAAACGCCATGAATAATTGGGGAGGGGACATCTTTGTAATTATTCATTCAAATCAAGAAACTCTTTAAAAAACAAAAAAGAAAAAAGAATCGAACCTGCCATATCACTCTTTAAAAAAATACTTAAAGGAAGTACTTAATAATGTTATTGTGGTGTAACATCCCAAAATTTTATTTATTTGATATAAACTGTAAATTATGTTTTGGGAAGCCAAATACAATATTTTGGATAAGTATGAATAAATTTTTGGGACAAAGGTTATTTAAGGGAATAATTTTATTTTTAAGGAATTTTGAGAAAAAATAGGTATACTGTCCAGAACTTTATTAGAAAAATTATTATACACATAGAGGGTCAAATTCAAGAAAGAGTTACTTATTGAAGTATCTTATAGTATATCGTAAAAGGAAAGGAAAATACAAAAAATGAAAAAAAAAAAAAAAGGAAGGAG
>QFDD01005493.1:0-15134 GCA_006871305.1 Vachellia collinsii | reverse complement strand
TAAAAAAAAAATTATGTTAAGGTCCCACGCAAAAAAATTAATATTAAAAAGGTCTCAAAAGGTTTTTATTAGCAAATAAAAGAGCATAATTGACAAGTGAATGAGTTATCACTGATAAAGAAAAACAGAAAGATTTTTGTTGATAAAGAAAAAGGTCTCAAAAGGTTTTTTTAAACGTTTTATGGTTGATGAATGAATTTTAATGATGTTTTTTATTATGAATGATTACTAATTACAATGACTAAAAGATTTTAACTGATAAAGATGAATATTTTGAAATTAAACATTATTAAAAGTATTATATTTTAATATTATCAATTAAATTTCATTATTTTAATATGACCGGTCTGACCCCGGTTTGACCCCGATCTGACCCATTAACCCTTAACCCACTACCTCAACCGGTTCAGTGCCCGGTCCAGTTTTTTTAACCTTGGTTTTTTCCCAGAAGATTGGCAGATAATCTGTTAGAAGGAACTCTTCCGTATAGTCACGGAGAATTGAAACAGTTACGTGCATTGTAAGAATATTTATGTATAAATGATTTTTTTTTATCTTATATTAGTTGCATTGTGACTAACACATTATTAGTTTTGTTATGGATAGGTTTTCATATTGATATTGGATGAATGTTTTCTTCTATTTCTAAGAATTTGGAATTTGCAGGGTTCTTTCTAGAAATAATTTCTCAGGGACAATACCTTAAAGTTTTGGTAATATGAAGAAACTACAATCTATGTGATTGGTATAATGTGATTTAGTTATTTCTTTCAGTTTGATGTTGTGTTGATATTTTTAAATTCTAAACTCTCTTTCCTAACATTTTCGTTGTTCATTGGTCGGAAGCAACATAATAGGAAAATTACAAAATTTTAATGGAAATCGATCCGAACTTTCTAAAATGTGTTAAAATTAATGGACTAGAAAGTACACTTTTAAAATTTAAGGGATCAAGCTGAAACCATATATAAATTTAAAGGATTAAACGAATCGTTTAACCTAATATAGTTGTATATATGTAAATGCCTAGTTGAAATTAATGTGAGATTCCTAATCTGAAATGTAACTTTTATACATCACAGTGATTTATCTTGCAATTATCTATATGAGTCAATCCCAAGGAGCTTTGCTAGACTCCCTCTTGTTGCATTGTAAGTGATCAAAAAGTATGTATGCACGTACATGCAAGCTTGAACTATTTCACCATATGCATTATTCATATAATAAAAAATTATGTTTCAGAAACCTAATCGCTAACACAATCACTGGAACAATTCCAAAGGAAATTGCTGAAATTACACCTTTGGAAGTGTAAGTGTAAATCATTACTCTTTGAGTTTATAAAAGTTATTGTTGTATTGAGGTTTTATGGGTTTGTTGTTTTTTCGCAGAAGATTGGCAAATAATCTGTTAGAAGGAACTCTTCCTTCTAGTCTTGGAAAATTAAAGAAGCTACGCATGTTGTAAGAATATTTTATGTATAAATGATTGTTTTTTCCATCTTATATTAGTTGCGTTGTGACCAACACATTATTATTCTTTTTATTGATAGATTTTCATATTTCTTTTGGATGAATGTCTTCTTATATTTGTAAGAGTTTTTCATTTGGAGGGTTCTCAATGGAAATAATTTCTAAGGGACGATACCTGAAAGTTTTGGCTATCTAAAGAAACTACAATCTATGTGAGTCGTATAATATGATTTAGTTATTTCTTTTATTTTCATGTTGTGTTGTTATTTTTAAAATCTAAAATCTCTCTCTCCTTACATTTTCACAGTGCATTGAGTGGAAACAACATAAGAGGAAAATTACCAAATTTTATTGGAAATTGGACCGAAATTTATGCAATGTGAGTCTAATCAACTCTCAATCATCATAATTTTTCCTTTTTTTAAGAAAAAATATATTTACTCTTTTAAATTCACATCAAGTTTTAATTTTGAAAATTCCAGAAGCTTTAATCTGCATATGTGTGAATTAGAGGTAATGAGGTATTCCAAAAAAAAAATGCATTGGTAAGGAAATTCACACATATACCAAAGAAAGAAAGGGTAAATAAGCATATTTTATAATATTTTCATAGCTTCCAATCTGATTTGGAATTTGTATATTTAAGACCCTTATTTGCCTTTTATATGCTTTGAGGGTAGTTTGTGAGATTTTCCCTAAAATAAACGCAGCAAATTACAAATTAAATAAAAAGGTTACATAGATTAGGCTTTTTGAAGTATTGCCTTTATTTTATTTGACACTCTTTATTCTCTAAATACTTTTTTGGGCAGGCATTTAGCAGGAATAGCTCTGGAAGGCCCCATTCCTACAACTATATCTCAATTAATAAAGTTGCAATTTTTGTGAGTGCTTGTTTCCGTATATTAATATGACATTATTTATAAGTCACTTTTAATATGTTTTACACTAATTAAGGAGAACTTTAAACTTCATTAATTTTGCATTGAAATTCAACAATTTTTCAATTTTATTCTCATTCAATATCAACTATAACACATAAGACCAAAATCTACACATGATAGATTAAGAGTAAAATTGTATATACACATAAAAAAAATTAATGAGGTGATTTATAAATAGGATTAAATAAAACATTAACTTTTTGCTATATAAATAGGACATGGGGAGTAACCCATATACACACTTTTCAACAAATACCATTTCCTATCAATTAATGATGATGCTTTTTTGTTATTTTTAATTCAGGTTTATATCTGATTTACACGGACTAGCCACAATGAGATTTCCCAATTTAAAGAATTTGACATCCTTGCAATACTTGCAAGAATTTAACAATGTGGTGAAAATTTGTTAATTGCAATTTGCAATATGGGCTTCTTCTTCTTCTTTTCAATCAAATTTACTCCTTTCTTTTGCATACTCTCAGGATATTGAGAAATTGCTCCATCCATGATTCAATTCCAAATTACATTGGTCAAATGAAAAACTTAAGTGTTCTGTAAGTTACTTCATCCTCATATATTGCCAATCCTGAATCCTCTAAACAATGTCCTCAATTTAACTTTAATTTTGAGATAGCTACTTGTATATTATTGCCTATATATTACCAATATAACTTTATTTCAGATGACTTTTTTTTGTAAAGATTAAAAAGCTAAATACATTACCTCAAAATATTTATTATATAACTACATTACCTCAATTTAACTTTAATTTTGAGATAGCTACTTATATATCAATCTAACGCTAAACTACATGTAAGGAAGCATCCTATGTAATATGATATAACTTCATTTCTTTAGACTTAGTTACCTTTTTAATTGATCTTTATTAAACATACATGCAGGTTTCTAACTGAAAATTCTTTAAGTGGAAAAATTTCTGAATGGATACTGCAAGACAAATATGATTATTTGTGAGTACATTGTTTGTTATTTTAATTTTATTTCTCTATTATTGCTATAGTTCAATGCTATTATTATTTAGAATTAATTATTGTATATCATATTAACAAAATTGCTTTAACCCTTAAATGTATAATAATTTTTCATTAATCCATTTCATTTGTATATATAATTAAGTTGTTACAATTCAAAATTTGTCTAGACAGTCTTTTAGATGAACAACTTTTGATTAAACTATCTTAATAGTTCAAGATGATTATACGCCAATGGAAGCCAGATTTTATAAAATGAAATTGTAATTCAGTTTAAATACTTGCAAAAACTTCTTCCCCACCTTTAATTGTTTTTCCCATAAGCTTTCAAAGTTTAAATAAATTACAGAAGAACCCATTCAACCCATATAAAGTATATGTACTACTAGATAAATATGAAAGCTAAATAATTAATTTACAAATATTAAAAAGAAGTTAGTTAAATTAATTATTGGAGAAAATGTGAATTGATTTTCCTAAGATATCCTTAATTAATCAATTGCAAATTGCAATAGAGACTACATATGAAAAGATTTTTCTTAATATATGCAATCAATAGTGATACTTTATAAAAACTATTATCAATTTAAGAGACAAAGTGAATGAGAATTTTATATTTAAGACTAAAACAAATCTCTTAGTCCCTCCAACATTTAGACCCAAAGGGAGTAAAGAAAATCATGGAATTAGAAAACAAAATTACATGTGTAATTTCACACTACTTTCTCTTCCAGCGATCTATCTCATAACAATTTTTCGGAGACCGATGTGGCTGCTTGTCAATATAATAATGTGTAAGCTCCTTTCTCTTTCCCTCCTCCAATAAAAAATAATACAATAAATTTTTTTTTTATTTTTCTTAAAAGCATCATGCAACAAACTCTAATCCTTTTTTTCCTTTTTTGGGTGTCACAGAAACTTGGCTTCGAGCATGTCATCTTCAGCCAACACCTAGTAAGACTATGATTATGGTTGTCCTATTTCAATTATTCTGCACTCTTTTAATTCATTTGTTGTAACCTAATTTTATTCTCCTTGCAACCATCTTTGCTTGAAAAGGGGCCTTCCCTGTGGAGGAAAACCCAAGTGTGAGTCTTTTTCTTCCATGCATTATCATTTTTAATTGTTATTTTACTTTCAAAGTAAATAAACAAATCACCTAAAAAAGGTTTAAGGTGCATTCAATGCCCTATTGTAGTTTCCTACTTGCATCTAACACCTAAACTAATTTGTGTTGTATCCAATATCCTGAACTATTTTTCATATGCGTCCAAGTCACTAAAGTATTTTTTATGCATTGGTGTTGGATGCACTAGAAATATTTCATAGTGCTGAATGCACAAAAACAATAATTTAGGGTACATGATGCATATGAAAATGTATTTTAAGGTGTTGAGTGCACCAAAGGATAATTTAGTATGATAAATGCACTTGAGAAAATACTTCAGAATGCTGGATACACTTTGGCATGCTAAAAGAACCATCATGAATGCTTTCATGAGTTTTAACTTAATAATGCAGATTATGTAAATGTCATGTAACTGATGTTATATATATATATATATATATATATATCGATCACAAGAGAAAATCATTATGTGTGTGTGTGTGTGTGTGTGTACATATGATGAATTTCATAATTTGGATTCTCCCATAGATATGATTTTTTTACGAGGTTGTCACTACATATGCAGATAATTCATTGTTCATAAATTGTGGAGGATCATAAATTGAAGACGAGGGGAATAAATATGAAGATGACACTAATCCTGGGGATATCTCATTCTTTCTTCAAAGTGATGATAAAGGGGCTTATAGCAGCACAGGAGCATATATTGAAAAGGATGAGCATAATTTCATTGTATTAAATACATTTTCTATCAACATTACTAGTCCAAGCTTCTATCAAACTGCTCGTGTTGACCCTTTTTCTCTCAAGTACCATGGCCTCTGTATGGTTAATGGAAATTACAACATCAAGCTATACTTTGCTGAGATTATGTATTATGATTACCACAGTTTCACCAGCCTTGAAAGACGCATATTTGATGTTTTTATTCAGGTGAGTCTCACTATGTCGAAATCTAAAATTTTTCTAGTAAACAACAGGGGTTGGGTGTGATGGAAGGAGTTGATCTCTCACAACATGATGAATCAAAGTTCAAATACCTGCTGGGGGAAATGCTCGATAGTGCTTTAAATGGGATTGTCTCTCCAACAGGAGGATGCCTGAGCACAATTTAGCAAAAATAAAAATATAATTTTCTAGTGATTAAAAATCCATTGAGGATCAAGAAAATGTACTAGACTCCCTACAGTCATGCGGTCATCGGGTTGAAGAGAAATAAATATTGTGGGAAGTGTCACCTTTCAAGTGGGCCCACCTATACATACATATATATAGGGATAAGGTGCATTTTTACCCTATAAGTTGTCTCAAAGTTCAATTTCTCCCTGGAAGTATATAAACGTAGCAATGTTGCCCTGATTAAGTGGATAGGCGAACAGATGTCTACTACGTGGAATAAAGATGCCATCTCTTTGTCTCTTGTAGAATCAATTTCGCTCTGGAAGTTGTCTCGGTGGAAGAGTGATGTGAACACCTACATGACATCTTATCCCATATGGTAGACGTCCATTTGCCTCTCCGTTTAATCAGAGTAACATTGCTACATTTTTTTATTTCTAGGGCAAGAGTGCACCAATAAAAACTTCTAGAGCCAAATGGTACTCCAAAACAACTTCTAGGGTGAAATGCACCTTAACCATATATATAGTCTATCTCTTCAAACATTGGCTAAATGGCTAATTTTAAAGATGAGGCATATTCATGATGAGAATTAGGTGAATCTAAGTAATCTCTCTCATTTTCATAAATTAACTCTTGAAAGGTTTGAATCAATATTTTGTATGTATATCTTGAGAGGGTAGGAAATATTTGAGTGAATTTGACATTATGAAGGAAGCCAATGGTGCTAGTAAGGGCATAGTTAAGGACTTTAACGTTGATGTTATTGATAACACCTTGGAGATTCATTTATATTGGGGTGGGAAAGGAACTATCTTTGATCCTGATTATTGTGCTTATAGACCTCTTATATCTGCTATTTTAGTCACTCCAAGTAAGTCAAATCTCATATGTTATTGATTCAAACTATTTTATTTTCCTTAAGCTTAAGTGATGACAATTTTTATTTTTATGTGAATCATAAACAATACTACTTTGTCATGTAGATTTAAAAATTTTGGGGACTTCTGCTAGAGCCATTGCTGGAATTGTAGTTGGATCATGGTTGTTCCACATCACACCAATAATAATCATCCTTCGAAACATGGGTTTCTAAGGTGGCAAGGATTTAAAAGATCCACATAAGATCAAAATTTAAAATAGTAAAGCTCATACATCTATGCACAATTTGGTATAATATTGTAAAAAAAACATGGTTTTCATATGCCTAAACTCTAACATGCAAGTTCAAATGGATAAACAGTGATTTTTGCAAATTCGAAATTTTAATCTATTTTGCTTTTATTTATATAACCTCTTTTTGATGCAGAACTTGTAGACCTAAAAACAGGTTATTTCTCATTAAAACAAATCAAAGATGCCACTAATAACTTTGCCCCAGAAAATAAGATCGGTGAAAGAGGTTTTGGACCAGTGTACAAGGTAAATTTTAAAGTACCACCATATTTATATTTAAACAAGATTAAATAAGTAAATGCACTTGTAATACAAAGTAAAAAGATATGTGTTGATGATGCTTAAGAAAGATGAATATGAGAACTGAGACTAAATGATAAATTGATTAAATTGGAGGGTATACTATCAGATGGTGTTGTCATAGCTATGAAGCATCTTTCTTCCAAATCAAGGCAAGGGAATTGTGAGTTTATTTCTGAAGTTGGAATGATATCTGCTTTACAACACCCAAATCTTGTAAGCCTTTATGGGTGTTGCGTTGAAGGAAATCAATTGTTGGTAATATATGAGTAGATGCATAATAACAATCTTACTAGTGCACTTTTTTGGTAAGGATTATTTGAATTCTGTATAATACAAAAATTACCATATATGGTATTATAAGGAAAAGATAAAACTGATTGAGTAGAAAAACAAATGAAATGGATTGTATGCATGCATGGATGTATGTTTTGTGAGTGTATCTTTCTATTCTATAGTATTACAATCCTATTGTTTAAAATCTATGAAGTACCAAAATCCATTAAATCAAAACGAAAAGTACAAAGCCACAACAAACACTAGAACTATCTCTATTCTTTAGAAGACAAGATTTAGATGTTGTTTTTTATTTGCACATACGCTCATTTCAAACAACTTCTACACATTTAAATTTCATTCAACGACTTAAGGGTAAAAATGTTAGAATTTGTCTTCAATTTGGTTCTATTTTATAGTAAAATGTCATTGGTATTAATGTTAGGTGGACAAAGACAAAAGATACACTTGAATTGGCCTACACGAATGAAGATATGTGTAGGGATCGCGAGAGGATTGTCTTATCTTCACAATGAATCAAGATTGAAAATTGTGCATAGGAATATTAAGGCAACAAATGTCTTACTTGATAAATATTTGAATGCCAAGATCTCAGACTTCGGCTTAGCTAAGCATGATGAAGAAGAGAACACTCATATTAGCACAAGAATAGCGGGAACAAAGTTAGCACTCTAACACATCTTTTCACTTATCAAATTTGTTATAGTTTTAATAGGTTTTTTTTTTGACATGCTTTGTTTGCATATTCCTTGTTTTGTGACATGATTGTTAATGCTGCACGTTCTCAATTTAGTGGTTATATGGCTCCTGAGTATGCAATGCGAGGATACTTGACTGATAAAACAGACGTTTATAGTTTTGGAGTAGTTGCCTTAAAAATTGTAACCAGAAAAGGCAACATGAGTTACAAGCCGAAAGAGGAGTTTGTTTCTTAACTGGGTTAGTTGTACTTCTTACTCATAGCAGTACTACTTAAGTTCAATATTCTTCATAAACTAATTGTTTGGCTAAATTTGTAATGACTACATGCTTTGATGCAATTGAAGGCCTATGTTCTTCAAGAGCAAGGGAATCTTCTTGAGCTGGTGGATCCAAATCTTGAATCAATCTACTCCTCAAAGGAAGCCATGAGAATGCTGGAGGTGGCACTCCTGTGCACTAATCCATCAATGTCCTCTATTGTCTGCATGCTGGAAGGAAAACTGTCGATCCAAGCGCTTGTAATTAGCATCAGGAGAGCGATCGGGATGCGAGATTCAATGCCTTTGAGATACAATCATATCGAGATAGCCATAGCCAACCTTGTGTGTTAAGTGATAATTTGCTTGTTTATATTAGCGATTAAAACTATTTTTTCAACGTGATTTACGGTTTACAAAGTAAGTATATGAGATGAATTTTGCATTGGTTTGAATGAACGCACTTCACCATTACAAATAGGCCTATTAACACAAGTTAATATATTCCTATTAATACAATTTAATATTAGCTAGATAGCTTACCTTTTTATAAATATCAAGACGCATTGGAGTTCTGGAGGTGAAGATAAATTCTACTTTTGATAAAAAAAAGAAGAAGAAGAAGATAAATTTTATTGCTAATAATTTATGTGGCCAAGCAAAAACAAAAAGGTTGAGTTAAATTAAATCAGGCGACTGTATACCACGCACACCATGACGCGTTGGAGGCGAAGAGAAATGATGGGAGGAGGGAGAGTGGGACCAGAAACTCAAGTGATAGTGGCAAGGAGGTAGCAAGCAACAACGTCTTCAGATGCTGCTCACACAATGCATGCATCGTCGAGTCACTATCACTCATGTGCGCTGAACAACAGCACATGCTCTTTCCCACCTACAAGATGCTGCATTTTGCTACGTCCTGTTCCTCGCCCTAACGGATCCCCGTTTCGTAGTGAGCACCTTTAAACTAGTCAACCTCCCTCTCTCTTTTTTAATTTGTTTAATTAGATAAATAATAAAGAAATATCAATAATTCTTCTCGTAAATTATTTCTTTATGTTTTTTTCCCAAATTCTACTCGTAATTTCATATCCTTGTTCAATTTATTTCCACTAAACAATTTTTCCTTTTACACATATTTGGAAGGGGCAATTTCTCCTTTTGCATTGTTAAAGCAACACGGTCTATCTTAGTTTTTGTTTGGTAACCCAGAAGAAAAACACTTTTGATGATTCGACTAAGGGTGAGAAAATGACCTGTGGCCCGTGACCCAAGGAAAAAATGCCTATTTGCACCCACCAAATATGGACCCTTTATGGGTAGGTCAAAAACTGGCGGGTTAGGTGTCTAATGGGGAGGGGCACGGGTTCATCCACTGGGTGCTTGTGCCCGCCCGTTTGCCCCGTTAATAATTTAAAAAAAGCCTTTTATCAGTCACTCACTAACTCACTCACTCTTCTATCTTTTGTCTTTCTTTCACTCTTTCCTCCTGGGTCCTGCCCAGCCCCCTTCCTCCTTGCCCAGCCAACGAGCCCTAGCCCCATCACCTCCAAGCTCCCACTCCAGTGTAGCAGTGCTTCACTCCCACTTATCAACGTCCAACGGCCAGCCAATGCCTAGCCTCCAACTCCACTGTTGCTAGCTTGTTGCATCGCCGACTCCCCATGCCATGCCTCCAAGCTATAGCTCGAGCCTCTAGCCAATGCCAATGGTCATGCCACCAGCTCCATGCTTCCATCTAGTTTTCTAACCGAAGCCCAACAACGTCAACCTTATCCTATTCATTCACAGATTTATGGCAAGTTTCAATTGTGTCCAAAGCTTCTAATTTATGAAATTTGTTGCATGTTTTAAAGCTTTCTTGAGCTAAATTGAACCCTGCATGTATTCCATTGTCTTGGTTTGTGAGATTTTTCGGTTGGGTCCTCTATATTAGTGTTTAGTAATTTGAAATGCTGCTGTAATGGTGTTGTAATGCTGCTAAAATTGCATCTTGAATGGTGCTAAACTGCTATTTAATTTGAATTGAACCTTGATGGTATTGACTGCTGTTTATGAAATGCTATTGATTTTTTTTCCTCAAATAAATGCTCTTACAGTTATGCAGTTATGCTGTTTTTTTATTGGTGCTATTATGTATGCATGTTTTTGCTGTTACTGAACTTGACTTGGTGCTAAAAATGCTGTCATGGTGCTAAAAATGTTATGGACTGATGGACACGATGCTGATTGTTGAATTGAAATGTTGTTACTGACTTACTATGAAGTGTGAACATTGGTTTTTGCTATTTTTTGACATTAGCAGGGGCTATTTCTGGGCAAAAAAAAAAGACACATTTGTAGGGGTCGTTTTTTTCATTTTCCCTATTAGTTTGTCACGGGTGAAATACTGACTGTTCAATGTGCAAAAAAGGAAAAGAAAAACAGGTGGTGCTGGTACAGGTTACCCTTGATCAGTACCAACCTGCCTGTTTTGACCCATACCCGTTTGTACGGGTCAAGACAGGGTCACCCGCGGAACTGGCCCGATCACAGTTGCCCCACGGGCCACCCCCACTCGCCTGTTACTCCCCTTAGATTCAACCATAGTTTTGTCATAAGCTTATCAAGCACTATAAATTTGTTAAATGTTATGAACAAGGTTCAAAAAACCGGACCGGGCATTGAACCGGTCGAGGCAGTGAGTCAAGGGTTAATGGGTCAGATCGGGGTCAAACCGGGGTCAGACCGGCCATATTAAAATAATAACATTTAATTGAAAATATTAAAATATATTACTTTTAATAATGTTTAATTTCAAAATATTCATCTTTATCAGTTAAAATTTTTTAGTCACTATAATTAATAATAATTTATAATAAAAAAATTATTAAAATTCATTCATCAATCATAAAACGCTAAGAATCAATCATAAAAAAACCATGTTTGTAGTAAAAAAAAGGAAAGGAAGAAATATCATATAGTTCTTCCCTTTGTCACTAAATATTCATAAAAATAGTAAACAAAAAAAAAAATTGCATTAAGGTCCCATACAAGAAAATTAATATTACAAAGGTTTCAAAGGTTGTTACTGATAATTCATTCACTTGTCAATGGTACTCTTTTACTTGTTATTAAAAACCTTTTGATACCTTTCTAATATTAATTTTTTTGCATGGGACCTTAACGTAATTTTTCCAAAAAAAAAGTAAAGGAAGCATATAAAAAAATTTTTTTGAAAAAAAAAGCATAAAAAGCATATAAAGTTTTTTTAAAAAACAATAGTTGACCCGGTCAACCCAGTCGTCGGTCTAACCCTCAACCAAATCGGACCACCGGTCGGTCCGGTCCGGTTTTTTGTACTATGGTTATGAATATTATCATGTAGATATCCATATCTCCCATTATCCCCTATTATGTTTTGTATCCCCTTATTATCTCATGTAATCTTTGATATTAATATATTTTGATACTATAAATTCATGCCTATAAATATAATGCATCACATATGTATTATACACATTTGAGATAATCAATAAGAGCTCTCCCTTTCATTGCTCTCTATTTTCCTTGTTTCCTTTATCTTCTTTTGAGTTTCATAACATTAGAAGCATTTTAACGATGGAAACCTTAGTTTGGGATTAGAAAACCATGGTTTTTCATAAACTAACCTTTTTCCACTTTTCTAAAGTTATTCTTCAAAATCTATTATTAAAAATCAATTTATATCAATTTTCTCCAGAAACTATTCATCCAAAGTTAATTTAAACGCATCCTCAAACTATTAAATGATATAAGATTTGTTTGAATTTTAAAAATAGAAAATTCATCTTTCTATCCTTAGAATATTTTTAACACAGTTTCTAAATTTTAATTCAATTCAACTTTTTTTTATAGTTTTGACTCGATTATAACTCAGTATTTAAATTTCGATTTGATACAACTCAATTTCTAGTTCCTTTAGTTTAAATGTTTAACCATTTAAAAAATAATGTATATATTTTAAAAATAAAATTATATATTTCATAAAAACTTAAGGCACTAAAGTTTTAAATAGTTAAAACTATAACAATCAAATTATGGTGAATTAAAGTTTAATGACCTAGTTAAAATTGTAAGGGTGAAATTGCCCCGAATAAAAGTTTTGTAGTGAGTGCCTTTGAACCAGTCAACCTCCCACTCTTTTTTTTAATTTATGTAATTTCATAAATAATAAATAATTATTAATAAATTCTACTCGTAATTTCACATCCTTGCTCTTGTTAGTGGCACTCACAAGTCCTGCTCAATTGAGATGTTGAGGATATATTTGGTACTAAATACAAGAATGTATAATATCAATGCCAAATAAATAATGGGAAAATAATTTTTAATTTCAAATTAAGAAACCACTTGGATTGAAGATTGAAAAATAAACTATTGATGTTATATTTAAAAATTGAAGGATATACTTTAATATTAAACAAATAATAATTAGTTAGTTTGAGTAATTTGTGCAGATTTTTTAAAAAAAATTAATTTCTCTGAATTATAGTGATATGATAAAAATGAGATGGTGCAGATAGAAAATTTATGGTACAAAAGTTTATATAATGTATGGAGAAAAATCCTATAAAGGTTGGTAAGGTGGGTTTTGACTTTGACCCATGCAATTGAAAAGGTAAATGATTTATTTATTCTTAATCCTTTTAAATTAATCAAATGGATTTTATATTAAAATTAGAGATAATGTTTGCATTAATTAAGTTCTAATGCTTGATACGAAAGTTGTAGGGTTAAAGTATAAGTTTGGTTCTTTAAGTTTATATGAAATTTCAATTTAATCCTTTAAGCTTATATGAAATTTCAATTTAATCTTTTAACTTTAAAAAGTATACTTTTAATCCTTTATTTCTAACATCATTAATTTTACTTAATTGAAAATGCTGATTTAGCAAATTTAAAAGTTAATTATGCAATTAAACGATGTCGAAATATGATACTAACTCTAAGTGGATCTTATATTAAAGATTAGAGGTAATATAAGATTTTTTTTTTTTTTTGCCCCTTCCTCACAATTCTATCTGTAGAAAGAACATGCGAGGACATGGATTATAGCCTTCCAATTCTGGGGGATTCAACTGTGATTGGTTGCAACTTGCAAGTGTGATCAGGGCCTGCAAATCCTTTTGAAGATTGCGTTTCTGATCATGCAAGCATTAACTTTTGCAACACAAATCAAGAGCAAGTAAATCCGTGTCTGCAAAAATATTTCACATCTTTGCAATTCCTTCATTTTTTTGATGGATCATGGAGGTGAAAGTGTTCATTGAATGTTTCATACGTTTGAGGTAGATATTAATGTTATTTTTCCAATGTCATGTCGTCTCTTATTTCTAAACCTGTAGATTTTTATTTGTTTTTAATGCCAAAAATAAATCTAGGATCTTGTAAAATTTTGATTTTTTTTATACTTAGGTATATTACCCGCATAGTTGAAATGAAGAGAAATGAATTATTGGAAGACAGACCACAAATCCGCTTGAAATGGTTGGCATTGAGTAGAGGAGGCCCCTTGTAGCACAAGAAGAAAAATATGTTAGGTGCATGTCCTTTTCCTTCCCATCTTCTTCACTCTTTTTCCTTATTTATAATAATTAGATCAACATTGAATTATTTATAATAATTAGTACTGCCTCCCTTCCCTTTTATAATATTCAAAATTTTGAATTGACTTGATTCTTTTTATAAAATCGGTTGGGGTTGTCTGAATTTTAAATGGATTTGTACTAATTTTACTTTTATTAATTCCATTTTCTCTCATCATGTTATTCGATACATTCATTTACGTATTTTTTTTCTCACTATTTTTTATCACCCTCTTTTAAATAAACGTATATTTGAAAAAAAAAATACATTTTTCTTCCATATTTTGTACTTCCTTTACTTTATTTCCCACTTTTTATTTTCTAAATACTTTTTTGGGTAGGTATTTAAAAGGAACAACTCTAGAATGCCCCATTCCTATAACTATATGTCAATTAACAAAATTGAATTATTTGTGAATGCTTGTTACCCTGTACTTTTTTTTTTTGGCCAAAAGTTACCCTCTACTAATAAGATCTTATTTATATATCATTTTTAACAACATATTTTTTGCAAGTCGAGATAAAACTTAAATTACATGCTTATGTTGTAAATTGTAAATCATATTTGAAAAGTAGTTTACACCACTAATATAAACATGCACAAAGCAATTAAAAATGATGTTTTTATTCAAAAAATCTCAATTAAATTGAGTTAAAATACCAAAATTTGAATTTGGATTACTTTTCTAACAAATTTCTAATCACCTCTTCGGTTAGAAAGAGAAATTGAAAGTGCACGTAGACCTGATTTTGATTCTGATTATTTTAATTTGTTAGATTTAATTGGAAATTTTCATAGCCACAGGTAAGTCCTCTACTGTTTGTCAGCAACTTGGTGAGAGGCACCCCACCATCAATCTTACTCCTTTTCTAATCAAATAATTGCTATAAAATTTAATGATGACCCTAACTTGTTTTGATTTTTGGGTTAACTTGACTCTTGATCTGATTTGATTAGTATGTGTGTGTAGTATGACATCTATAAGTTCTATGTGAAAATAATTAGGTCATAAATTGTCCGAAACGATCATCAATTTGCTGAAAATGAGAGTTGAAAATTTCCCTTTTTATTTAACTAGTGAAAAGCAATAATCAATAATATAATACATACAGAAAATTGTTGAAAAATCTTCAAAA
>QFDD01005492.1:0-17209 GCA_006871305.1 Vachellia collinsii | reverse complement strand
ACTAATAATAATTTTAAAATTAACCAAGATTTTTAAAATTAATTACTAGTGTTCAAGTAAATACAATATGTAAAAATAAACTAAAAAAAATCAAGAATATGGCTGAGGGGGTGGTGGATCGTCCTGTCCCTTTAGACAACCGTCTATTTGAGGAGGTTGGGGATCAGGTTGAGCTGGTGGTGGCACGAACATGTTCGGCATAACCATCGGCGGGAGTTGTGGAGGAGGAACACCAGGCTGAACCTGCTGAAATGTAATCTGCAGCATGGAATTGTGAACATGCCTCCACATCTCCATCTACGCTTGTGTCTGAACATGGGCTTGGACCCGTGCCTACACCTGGGCGTCCACTCGAGCCTCGACCTGCTCTAGGACCTCCTCTCAGACCTGCTCTCTAAGCTCAGCGTGTAGAGACTCTCGGTCCACATCGGAATCGCTGTGCCTCTTGGGTCCCGATGTAGTCGCTTGAGATGCAACAGCAGAAGATGAAGTTCTAGCTTCATATCTACTATTTCCGAAGACTCTGGTCCTCATCGCCCCAAACCCAAAGCCTGGAAGTCACCCGGGGTGCCAATCACGCCCTTCCATCGCCGTCTTCAATGGGAGAGTATGGTCTAAAGCTGACCCCTGAGACTCCCTGATCTCAGCATCAGTTCATTGAATACGCTCTTGAAATAGAAAAATGATATTAAATATTTATACAAAATACAATAAATATTAAATATTTTACACTTACAATAATCTTCTCAGTCTCCTCAGATAATGGAGTCCCGTCATTGTGCATGTGGGTGGCCACATACATATCTCCATATGGGGCCCTCCGACCCGCCCTCCTCGCTGCGTCATCCTAAATAAATAGAATAAACAATTTTAATAACAATTAAAAAACAAGTAACATAAATTAATGTCATATTTACCATCTCAGCATAAGTGTAGGAGAATCGCTTCAATCCTGCAGTATGGTGGATCGTCTGGCGTGCGCAGCTCTGTGCAGCATTCTTGGAGATAGCCATACAGCCTAGTGACCTCCTCCACTGGATAAATCTTGCCCAGCTTTCGGGCTGGACTGGATCAGGCACGTCTGCTGCCACCTCCTGCGTAGTCCACGTGCTATCCCAGTTCTTTAAGTGGTACAGGCGATTGTGCTTGTTCTTTTACCCCTTCCCATCTTCGAGATGGAATAATCCTTATGCACATCCCGCACAACAAATTTATTCTGCAAAAAAAACAGATCATAGTTAATCAGTATTTCACAATAAAAGAATAACTTAATTTAAATAAATATATTAAAATTTTACCTTCACTTTATTCTCCCAAACCCAATCCTTGTCTTCTTTCCGCACCCTCTTCCATGTCTCGGTGCTGATGTCAAATTGGTTGTAGTTCTCTCTTTGCTTCGACAGGTAGCGGTGGTACAGTTAACCGGCCTTCCCGATCGGTTGCTGTGTCAGTTGATTCCATGGTACCACTATCCAATGGCTAGGATCGAGCAGAGAAACATCTCTCAATGCCAGCTTCCTCTTCTGCAACCGCCGTGTCGGATCTGCAAATTCCATTCCAACATTAACATTATAAAAGAAATTAATTCATCAATTTGAATACAAAATATAAATCTAAACTACTCACCCTGAATGTCCACTTCAAAGCCAATGGACCGTGAAGTAGAAGTAGAGTCGGGAATTCGATTAAGCCCGTTTAATTGGAGGGCCGGGCCTGTGATTTTGAGCTTCCAGAAGGAAACGGGCCTAAAAGGGCCAGCTCTAATGGGCCGAGGGCTTAAAAGGGCCAGCCCTGTAGGGCCGAGGGCCGGCCCTTTTAGGCCCGCAATAATTTTTTTTAATATTTTTTTAATAATTTATATGTATTTCACATAATAAACATATTTTAAATTTATGATTTTGGTTTATTATTTGTTGCAAAAACTTAAAATGATGATGATGATGATGGTGAAATAGCTTATATTTTTTTATCTCACTAAAGCAAAGCCTTTTGAGTCTATTCTTAATGAAGCTTGGTCAAATTCAAATATTCTTAAAATTGAAGATAATGATGATGATTGATGAAGAAAGAAGCTTATATTGTATGATTTGTGAACTTAAATTTAAGACTTTCGGAGTATTTATTATTTTGGATGTAGTTATTTAGATAATTAGATACAATTTTCTATGTTTTTGAGTAAGAAAAATTGCATTATGTTAAAAAATTGTATTTTTTTTTAAAAAAAAAAAAAAAAAGTTGAACAGTACCGGCTCGCGGGCCGGCCCTCAGCCCGACCTCTCACGGGCCGGGCTTCACAAATTAGGGAAATTTTGGGATTAGGGTCTAAACGGGCCGGCCCGTTTAGGCCCTAAACCCTGTAGGGCCGGCCCTAATTACCATCTCTAAGTAGAAGGCCATGGGAATCCCTCTTCCCTGGCGATATCCTCATCCTCGAAGTTCTCAGCCGCCTCGGCTGAGATAATTTCCAAGCTCAAAATCCTCGATGTTGAGATATGTATTGTCAGGATTGACCTTAGCACTGCCAACATCCAGAAACTCCTACTCTTTAGGATTGGCCTCAGCGCCACTTCGGTTCGTGATGTCCTCATGCGGGATCATAGGCTCCTTACCCGGGCTACGTGTATGATTAGGACTAGACATCTGTAATAAAATAAAAGAACATTAAAATAAAGTAGAAAAATAAAAACATAAAAAAATAAATTAAAATATATATAAATTTAAAACTTAATTTATACCTCTCTAGCTCTCTGAAGGTAACAATAGCTAATTTCTATTTGTTTAGCTTTTTGAAACTATTTCGATGTGACATTTTTGCGAAAATGAAAGGACGAATATATAGGATGAGGAGTTAGCAGTGGTTTTACACAAATCTGCTACAACTTAGCAGCGGTTCTGATAAAACTGCTGAGTCAAACCGCTGCAAAATCGTAGCACTTCTTGGAAAACACGCAAATTAGTAGCAGTTTTACATAAAACCGTGGCTAAATGGGAGGGAAATCTGTGACCTTTCAATTTTGCATCGGTTTATTTTGTAGTGGTTAACAAAACCGCTACAAAGTGGTACCCCTTCATATTTTGCCGCGCTTTTTTTTCCAAAAAACCGCTGCAAAATTTCGCTACAATTTTGGCGAGTCATTCGCGCCAAATTTTGTAGCAGTTTGGAGCCGCTACTAAATAGCCAGCATCGCAAATGCTTAGTTTCCACAGCAAATTAGGTTACAACTGCTACAAATCGGGAACTTTTTTGTGGTTTCGTAAATCGATACAAATCACCCTTTCCTTTGTAGTGAGGAATTGGATGTTGGTGGAACTCATTTATTATTGCTCTTACTATGTTTGCAGCTACGACAATTGGGTGATTGCTCTTGCTCCGTCTGCGGCTCTGATGATTGGATGATTGTTTTGCTAATTTATTCCCCTTGTTCCAACTTTTAATTGTTAAGTCCCTTGTGCTTTTTCTACTAATGTTTTGTGGAACTGAATGTTGTGTGCTCTGTCTAATCAATGTTAAGTCCCTAGTCCGTAAATGATTCATATTACTTTTAATTGAGCATATAACAGCTAATAATAAATAATCTGAAAAGAAGAAAATGTATGATGATAAATCTTAGACAACCATAGTGGAGGTAAAGAAACTGCACATAGAAAGAATGTTATTCTATTGTTCATTGTCCATAAAAGCGTGATTCTTGCATGAGTTTGTAAATTGAATGTCTGAGATCTTTGCTGTCGTGCATTCTTGATCTTTGATTTTGTTCTTTTCTTTTATTCCCATGAATCAATAATGGCTTTGCATTCTTGATCTTTTATTCCCATGAATTAGTAATGGCTTTTCTTTTATTCCCATGAATCAGTTATTTATTTGTTGGTGTTTTGAATTTTGATTTGTTATTTAGTACCAGTGACAGATATTGCAAGTAACTCCAGTTTACAAAATGATAATGTCACTCCTAATAGCATTACTCCAACTGCCAATTCTACCGGTAATCCCTTCCATTTCTTCTCTTCGAGCGAAAATTGATCCTGCATGGGCACATGTTGCCTTGAAAAAAGAGGGGGCACAAAATGTGTATACATGCCTTTTTTTTTATGGTAATAGCTATCGAGGAGGTGGGATAAATAGGATGAAGTAATATTTTTCTGATGTGATTGGTCAAATAGTTTCTTGCTGAAAGGTTCCTCTTGATGTACGTCAACGGATGATAGAGTCTTTCAAATAAGGTTATAAGAAAAAGACCATTGAAGATATAGGAGAAGAGGAAGCCGAAGAAGTTAATTTTGATTCTCCAATTGTTTTAGCTAGTGCCAAGAAAAGGAAACTCCTAGAACTATAGGCAATTACTTTTCTCCTAGAAAAACTCCTTATTCCCAACCAAGCATTAACAGTGCATTACAATGAAAGAAGTACAACACAATGTGAAAATGATGCTTGCTGAATGGGCTATTGTCAATTGCATTCCAATTAATGCATTAGATCTCCCTTTATTTCAAAGACTCGTCGATGGATTGTGTTCAATTAGGCCTAGGTCTAAAGCGCCTATTGCATATGATTTCAAAGTCAACTTGTTGAGGGAATGGAAAAATATAATATGAGAGAATCATTGACACTCATCAAGCTAAATGTAAAAATAATGGTTGTACACTCATGGCTGATGGATGGACTGATGTTAGACAAAGTACTTTTATAAACTTCTTAGTGTATTCTACACATGGTATGATATTTGTGAAGTCTATTGATGCATTAGATCTCATCAAAGATGCCAAAACTTTATTTACATTGTTTTATGAAGCCATCGGGTGGATTTGTCAAAAAAAATGTTGTTCATATGGTGACTGATAATGTTGCCAACTATGTAGCATGTGGTAGGTTAATCAAGGAAAAATATAAATATATTTATTGGTCACTTTGTGCTGATCATTGCTTAAATCTTGTATTAAACAATATTGCAAGCATGGCCCATGTGTTGAACCTTGCAGCAAAGGCATCGAAGATAACAATATTTGGATACAATCATATGATTTTGTTGTTGTGACTGAGGAAAAGACCAGGTTGAAAAGAAATTGTGAGACTTGTTGTGACTAAGTTTGCTACTACTTTCATTACATTGCATAGTATATATATATATATTTTTAAGAATGACTTGCAAGTTTTGGTGATTGATAAGAATTTTGTGGAGCACAAATTATCAAGGATTGAAGTAGGAAAATATTTAATGCAATTGTCTTAGACAATCAATTTTGGAATGATTGTTATCAAATTGTAAAGTGTGTATCTCCTCTTATAAAGTTGCTAAGATCAATTGTGGACTCTGATGAGAAGCCTTCATTGCCTTATGTTTATGATGGCATGCAAAGGGCTAACATGGGATTAAAGAGATGCTTAAGAGGAATAAGGAGTATTATAAATTTATAAGCCTTACACTAGAATCATTCAAGCTCGATGGGATAGGCATTTGAAGACTAATCTTCATGCAACATCATATTTATTGAACCCTGCATTCATTTATGGTACAAACTTTATTAACAAAGGAATTTTAATGCATGCTTTGATTAATGTGGTGGAGTCAAATTCAAAGGAAGATGTTGATTGCTTCACGATAATGAAGCAAGTGACCATGTACCGTGAAGGAAGAAAATCTTTTAAAAGACCCACATGTAGAAAAGCAGCACAAAAATTAGATCCTTGTAAGTATCCTTATTTATAATTGGGTTAAAGGGTGAATTTTCCCTGGAAGTATCCACCGAGTTGTATTGGGTGTCCAAAAGGTTTTTTAGGGGCAATGTCACACCGGAAGTTACCAAAACAATGAAATTTCACCTTAAGGGAATAGTGACACAAACTACCATTTGACACATCAGGTTCAATGCCATTTATCATTTTTTCCACTAGCCTTCTCTTTCGCTACAAAAAAAAAAACACTCTCCACTGTTCACTATTCATTCCCAAAGCTCCATCCTCTTATAGCTCTATCCCTGAATCCAAGCAAAGTTTTCAGGCCATACCAATACAACCATGATTTTACCTAAAACCCCATCGTAAAGCTTCTTTTCATAGTGGAGAACTTTCTTCATAGCAACTTCCAAGTGTTGGATCCAAAAGGTTATTGCCAATTCCAAGCTCTCCCATTCCATTTCATCGATTACTTCTAGAGTATATGTTCTCAAGTAATTTGGGTTTAGCCTCATTAACGCCTTAGCAACCCTTGTATTTCATCGACCTCTATCTCATAGAGGCTCTTGAGAGTGATTAGAGTCTCTCTTAGCCTCTATGTCCTGTAGTGATCCATCGCCTTCGTTCAGCTAATAAACTCAACCACCTCTTGAAGCCTCTAAATGACTGGTTCATCCTCTTGGATTATGGAAGTGATAGCCTCATTAAGCTGATCAACACAGTCCATGTAATCGAGAAGATTGTGCAGACGTTTTTGCATTGTCTTCTCCCAAAGCTCCGTACTCTCCACTATGTATAGTTCGTATGAAAAAAACGTTTTCACCTTTTCGTTTGGATTTCGATGGAGTCGGCGACCTAAGAAAGTTAGGTTGATTATAGTGATTTCTTCAAGTGAAATAACAAAACTACTTCGCATTTCCTACACTGATTCTTTCATAAAAAGCCATCCAATATTAAGTCATCTAAAAATGTGAAGGAATTAAGCCTACTCTGCATTTTGATGGTGCCGCTTGCTCTACGCCATGTGGTCAGCTACGAAATCATGGATTGGGTGACGGTGGAGAAGGCGGTGTCTGATATGTGCCCATTGTTGGTGGTGAAGATGGGGCAACTACCATGTTGGTGGTTGGGAAGATTGGGTAGCAAGAAGGCATTAGTTGGGGATGAGGTGGATTGCCACTTAACATGTTTGTGTAACAAAAAGTCAAATTTAACTGTAGGTAAATAGTAGGGTGATATTGCACTATTTTAGGAACTTCCCGAGCGACATTGCCCCTAAAAAAACTTTTTGATACACAATGCAATTCAGTACATACTTCTAGAGCGAATATTCCCTTTAACCCTTTATAATTTTATATACACTACTTATATAGGATCTTATATACTAAATGCATTTTTGGGCAAAAAAAAATATACCAAATATATTTTATTATGTTGATGAATGGTGGACATACTATGGTTGTTAAGTTCGAGAGTTGTAACGTATTGTGATGTGTATTCTTAACCAAACTTCTACTTCCTCTTGTTGCGAGAGAAATTAGAGCATGTTTGAGTACATCCATATCAGAAGAAGAAATAGACTGGAACATGAAAGGGTGAATGATTTGGTTTTCACAAATTATAATCTACAATTGAAGCATAGATAATATTAATTCTTATAAGAAAATAATGCTTTTATTTTAATACGATTTACATTTAATTGAAATTTAAATTGTCATTGATGGAATACATTGATAAAGAAGATGACAAATTTTGATCCAATCGATTATGAAACCATTGATGAAGTCGACTTTTGAGTGATTAAAGAAGATCCCCATTCTAGAGTTTGATGATGCAAATTGTAATATCCAGGTCTTCAATAACTGAATATAAAGGCTAAACAAGTAGCCAAAGATTAGTTAAAGGTTAGGAGGATGAAAGGAAAGGACATGAAGAGTAAAAATGCCATTATGCCAAACGTATAAAAGGTAAGGGCAACATGGTCATTTTTAAAAAATTAAAGGACAAATGTGTCATTTTAAATGGGACTAAAATGGAAATTTTGAAATTTGAGGGACCAAATTGCCATTTATGAAATTTAAGGGCATTTTGGTAATTAAGGAAAAACCAAAAGGCATTTTGGTCAACGTTTGACCAAAATATCAAAAAATTTTACAGAGTCCCAAAATATAGAAAAAAAAATTCACCGATCATTAATTGAGGCTTGGTTCAGGTCAAAATGACAAGAATAACCTTTATAGGAATTGTAAATATTATTTAATAAATAATTAATTAATTTAAATATTTAAAATGTCTAGAGGCCTCAGATATTTAATTTTAGAATAAGAAAAAATAGCTTGAAAATTGTAATAATTTATAAAATTGTTCCCAAGAGAAAGTCAGAGGCAATTTCCTGGAACAGAAAGAAAAAGGCCAGAAAAATACACCAAAATTGGGTTTTCTTCAAAAATTAATTAAAGACAATTTTGGAAGCAGAATGAGGAAAGAAAAATCATGAAATGATCACATAAATTTTGGAAATTTTTAATGACCCTATACAGGTCAAATAAACATGGAATTCCCAAAAAGTAATTCCGGCTTAATAAAGTAGCTTTATGAACAATTAAAGTAACTTTATTTGTATAAAGCAGATTGTGAGGACTAGGATCTTGCCACATGTCATTCTTTAATGAAAATATGAAAAGTGGAAAGATATTTTAATCATGTGATAGATTATATTAGAGTAAAGTTATTTATCAGTCTAATTGGGTCCTACAACTAATTAACACATAAGGGCAGATTTTTTTAAGCTTCTAAGAGCTTCCAAGAGGCCATAAGTCAGCCAAAACTTCAGCAAGAAGGAGAGGAGATGGCATGAGAGAGAGCAAGCAAGAAGGGAAGAATTTCAAGCCAAAAATCAAGGTAAAGTGGTGTATTAGTGCAAAGTCTCCTTTTTCCTTGATTCCTAGGCTCTTCTCTTCAACTCTATGACCTTATTTTTATGGTTTATGATAAGATTTTCCTGCTGGAACTATATTATTTTTGAGAGAGAAAGTGCGAAAGAGAGGGATTTAGAAGAAACTATTGCTATGAAATCAATCTATGAATGATTTGGAACCTAGTGATCGTTGTTTTGTGTTGTTTGGATGACTATATGAATTTTTGGTCCGAGGTACTATTCATTGCTGCGGGCCAACACTGTTCATGCAAGGGAAGGGATGATTTTGTGATGTTTAATGATGGGAAAATGAGTTAGGAGTGTGATTATGCATGTACATGAAGATTGAAGTTGAAAATTTCATTATTGGAAAATTGTATGAATATTTCGGCCAGGTACAGAACAGTGGGATGTAGTGGAATTTTGATGATTTTAATATTTCCAATGAGTTTAGAATGCAAAATTGTGTTAGGTATAAGTGAGAAAGTAATTTTAGAAGTATTATGATCAATTTTGGCAAGTTTAAGGGTTTTAGAGCCATTAAGACTTAAGAAGAGTTTTGGCAAGTTTTAGTGTGTTTTAAGAAATTTAAGTCAACTCGCAATGATTGCCTACTACGGGTATCAAACATACATCATGCATTGATTCCAAAAGACAATTCACTTCCATCCTCATATTAAACATATAAATTTATTTTCTACTTAAGGCGTATGCTACCACATTATCCTTTCCAAGATGATACTTCAATTCATAATCATAGTCCTTGACAAACTCCACCCATCTTCTCTATATGTTATTTAACTCTTTATGGTCCAACAGATACTTCAAACTCTTATCATCACTGAAAAGTTCAAACCGAGCCTCATATAGGTAATGCCTTTAGATCTTCAAGGCAAACACTATTGCAGCCAACTCTAGATCATGAGTTGGGTAATTCTCTTCGTGTGATCTTAAGTGGCTAGAGGCATACGCTATTGCCTTGTTTTCCTGCATCAAAACACATCTCAAACCCTTCAACAAGGCATTGGTGTATACTACATAAGGGTGCATCGGGTTTGGAATAATCAAAACTAGAGTTGTAGTCTGGAATGCCAACTCACACTTCTCATTCCATATAAAGGGTTGATTCTTCTTAGTCAACTTCATTAGAGGCATTGCAATATGAGAGAATCCCTTAATGAAATGACGATAATAACCTGCCAACCCTATGAAGCTATATACTTTTGTTACTGTCTTTGGAGGTTCCCACTTCAAGACTAAATTGACTTTGTTGGGTCCATTGCCACTCCCGGATCTAATACTACATGATCGAAACTCACACTTAACTTAGCATAAAGTTTATACTCCTTCAAAATCTGTAACACAATCCTGATGTGATTTCTATGTTCTTCCTCACTCTTAGAGTAAATGGATATCGTCAGTGAAGATCACTACAAACCGATCTAAATAAGGTATGAAGATCCTGTTTATATGATCCATGAACATTGTTGGGGCATTGGTTGATCCAAAAGGCATCATTAAAAACTATAGTGTTTGTAATATGTGTGAAACGCCTTATTTGAAACATCTTATGCCCTCACCCTCAATTGATGGTATCCTGACCTCAAATCATTTTTTTTTTTTGTGGTGGAATTAAGCTTCCAACCAGACAGCCAAATTAATTGAAATTTTGACAGTGGAAGGCTTAACTGCTAGACTATATGTGTCATTATAATCTGAACCTACCTCTTAAGAAAAGCCTTGAGCAACCAACTTGGAACCCCTTCAGCATTGGTCTTTAACTTAAAAGTCCATTTGCATCCTACAACTTTTCGGTTTGGAGGAAGTTGAACTAGATCCAAAGTTTTGATATTAATAAGAGCGTTATACTCTTCTTCTACTGCAGCACGGCTCTCAGAACAATTAAATGCTTCATGAATATTGGTGGGGCAAAATGGTTCTGTAGGGGCTGCCATAAAGACCTTGGGCTTAAAAATTCTGGCCTTAGCACGAGGAACGATTGGATGGTTATACAAAGAGGTAATATGATAATGTCCGTTGTTAACATGTGTTAGGCTTAGGGCCCGTTTAGTACAGTGGAATTGATTTTGATGGAAATGGATATGGATATAAATATGGAGTTTCAAAGTACGTTTGGTATGTCATAGAAATGGAATCTAATTTTTTTATGAAAAGACCAAAATACTCTTTTAAATTAAAAAATTATTCAAAACCTTCATAGAACTTTGACAAAAAAAGATTCATCAATGTGATGGAATTACAAATCCAAGCTATTTTGATGGAAATCATTTCCATCAATTATTGATGGAAATGATTTCCATGACCAATTCTTTGTACCAAACATGCAATCTCATGGAATTCAATTCCATTTCCATTTCCATACCTCCAATTCCTATATACCAAATGTGCCCTTATCCCACTTAGCGCTCTAACCACTGAGTTTCTATCAAAGTTAGAACTTATCAAAATAATCTAAACTAATATAAATTATGCTATTATAGTTTTGAGATTTAACAATATATAATTGATAATAATGTATACTGTATATGATATCAGGGCTATTCAAAATTACAATATGATTTTATTTTTCGGCGAATACAAGAAGATATTTTTTTGTATGATAAAAATATTATCAATTAATATAGCTTTAGAGAATATGATTGATGATGTTTTCTGAAGCAGAATTTTAATTTTTTAAATATTTGTGTCAGCTTTGCTGAGATCTTAATTAAAGTGAAACTTTTAATTTCTTATTTCATTTATTGGCATGAATGGAATGATATAAACTGATAAAACAGATTCCAAATCTCAGAAACTACATTCTTAAAAAAAAAAACCACCCATGATTTTCCAAATTATTTTTTATTATATTAGGAGGGATATTAAACCCCAAACCTCTAGCGTACACCCACTCTCTACCCTTAACTACATAATAACTAAGTCCCATATAATAATTCCCACTACAAAACTTGTGAGGATTCATTACAATAAGCTAGAACCATTGCTTTTCCTCCATAATCCAGCAGCAGGTGCGTAGTCATAATCTCCATCATCATCGTCGCCGCCATCACCTACAATTGTATTGCAGGCTCCATCATCCAAAGCATACCGTCCAAACACTTGATCATCATCTTCATGTTTCTTCCTGCAGCACCATGGGGCATCAATGGCACTTAAGAACTCCATTGTAGAAGAAGAGAGACTTGGGAACTGAAGGGAATGAAGTAGTGGAGGTGAAGAAGGTTTTGGAATATAAGGGTATGGCGTATGGTTGGTTTGATATTGGATGTGGAAGAAGATTGGGTATAAATAGAGAAACAGAACAACCGAAGGTTCGTATCAAACTCAAGAAAGGCACGTGGAGAAGTGTGGAATTAATGGTACTTGTGAGCTTCATACTTTGCATAACGTGGGCGCGCGCGGGTGAGAGAGGGGGGGAGGGGGCGATTCGAATGCAACTTGATGACACATGAGACAACACGTTGGAAAGGAATAATGTGTGTTGTGTGGCTTTGTGTGTGCAGACACACACATGAAATATTTTTGTATTACTTGGTTCTACCTAATTTAGATCATAATTGAAGTGAAACTCTTAATCTCTGATTTCATTTATCGACATGAATGAAATGACAAAAGCTATTATATAAATAGATCATCAGGACACCTTTAGATGACATAAACTGATAAAAACAGATTCCAAATCTCAGAAACTACATTTTCAAAAACACAGAAAATGATCCATTATTTTTTAAGAAATTGTTTATTACATTAAACCCTGAACCTCTACGTGCACCCACTTTCTACCTCTAAACATGGTATCGCCTACTTCGGAACTTGGGGGGATTCATTAATATAAGCCACAAACTATGCTTTAGTGATTCCTTGATCATTAAGCCACGGGTGCATAGTCATAATCTCCATCATCATCACCATCATCGCCGTCACCTTCAATAGTATTGAAGGCTCCATCATCGAAAGCATAATGTTCAAACACTTGGTCATCATCTTCATGTTTCTTCCTGCAGCACCATTTGGGAGCGGGGGGACATCAATGGAACTGGAAAAGGACTCCATTGTAGGAGAAGAAAGATTTGGGAACTAAAGGGAAGGAAGTAGTGAAGGTGAAGAAGCTTTAGGTATATATGGCTATGGCGTATGGTTGTTTTGATATTGGGTGAGGAAGGAGATTGGGATTATATGAATAGAGAAACAGAAGAACTAAAGGTTCATTATTTCGAACTTAAGAAAGGCATGCGGAGAAGTGTTGAATTAGTGGTACTTGTGAGCTTGTCGCTTTGCAGAATGTGTGTGTGTGTGAGAGAGAGAGAGAGAGAGAGTGTCGTGTGTGTGTGTGAGACAGAGAGAGAGAGAGGGAGCGGGAGGGAGGGAGGGATTGTCCGTGTGTGTGTGTGTGTGAGAGAGAGAGAGAGAGAGAGAGCGGGAGGGATGGAGATTGGAAAGCCAATTGATGACACATAAGGCAACACGTTGGAAAGGAATAATGTGTGTGTGGTGTGGTTTTGTTTGTGCAGATACAATTAAGCCAAAAGCAAAGAAAGAAAAGTGCTGCAGCATTGTTAAAAGGAGAATCACTGCAAAAAAAAATTGACTTTCAGCGGTCACAAAAGTATAAAAATCGCCGTTAAAAGTCTTTCAACGATGACAAAAGAGTCACCACTGAAAGTATCGTCGCTGAAGGTTTCAGTGGTGACAAAAAAAAGAAGACATTAAAAATGTTGTCGCTGAAAGTACCCTTCCGCGGTGACACAAGAGTCGTTGTAAAAAGGTATCTTCAGCAGTTACTTTTATTGTTGCCGCCAAAGGGTTTAGCCACGACAAGGGTCGCCGCTGAATCTTGCATGTTGATTTTTTGATTTATTGATTATAGAAATCGAAATAGGGGTTCATGATCTCTGACTCTGATTCTAAATTCTAAGAGAATAGCTTCAATGTTGATGGCTGAATTTTTCTGTCAAGGTTTAGGTGTTCCCAAGGCGAATAAAAATATGTTTTTGGTGGTATAAAGCATCAAGTGTTGTAAAGAAATTGAGCTAAGGTATTCTTCTTCCTCTTTTTCTATAACCGGCAACAAGCATATCCCTTTTGGTAGTTTGAAGTCATTTTTCAAACTCACAAAGATTAAAAATAAATGGGTCCCCATTAATATGCAGCATATGGTCTGATGAATATCAATTAGGCAAAATCAAGTCAGAAGAAGAGTTAGTATGGAAGCCTGTATACCTTTTCTTTTGCTGGAATAATGACCAAGTACTGATTTTTTTCCCTAATTTGCTATATTGCTAATTGATGTGTCTAATATTATGGTTTTACCAATATTTTGGGAAGATATGACTCAGCTGATTTTGCACTCTGCTCTGAGAAATCTACTTGCGCTGAAAGGAGGAAGTGTTCCGTTGGTAAGAAAGAAGATAACGGCTGACTGGGCATCAGTAAGGCAGCCATATCAGCACAAGCGGTCAAAAGAGGAGAATTAATAGTCAAAATTAACTCTTCTAACGGATAGGGTGATTTTGCTACTCTTTTCACACTTCCGGGTCAAAACTAGCCCTTAAAAAACTGTCAGATACCCAGTGCTCCTAGGTGAAAATTTCCAGGGCAAAAATGGACCTTATCCCTTTATTTTATTATAGATGTTTAGTCCTGATCCTACATGTAGGCCCAGTAAGGAGCCTATGATACCGCATGAGGACATCCCAGAATGAAGTGGCGCTGAGGCCAATCCTAAGGAACAGGAGTTTCCAGATGTTGGCGGCGCTGAGGCCAATCCTGACAACACATATCTCAGTGTCGAAGATTTCGATCTTCCAGATATCTCAGTCGAGGCGGTTGAGAACTTCGAGGATGAGGATATCGCCAGGGAAGAGGGATTCCCTTGGCCTTTTGCTTCACGGTCCACTGGCTTTAAAGTGGACATTCAGGGTAAGTAATTTAGATTTATATTTTGTATTAAAATTGATGAATTAATTTAATTTATATTGTTAATGTTTGAATGAAATGTGCAGATCCGACAGGGCGGCTGTAGAAGAGGAAGCTGGCATTGAGGGATATTTCTTAGCTCGATGATGGCCACCGGATAGTGGTACCCTGGAATGAGCTGACACGGCAACCGATCGGGAAGGCCGGTCAGCTGTACCACCGCTACCTGGCGGAGCAAGGAGGGAACTACGGCCAGTTTGACATCAGCGCCGAGACATGGAAGAGGGTGCGAAAAGACGACAAGGATTGGGTTTGGGAGAATAAAGTTAAGGTATAATTTTAATATATTTCTTTAAATTAAGTTATTATTTTATTGTGAAATACTGATTAACTTTGATATGTTTTTTTGCAGAATAAATTTGCTGTGTGGGATGCGCACAAGGACTACTCCATCTCGAAGATAGGAGAGGGGTGGAAGAACAGGCGAAATCGCTTGTACCACTCAAAGAACCGAGATGGCACGCGAACTACGCAGGAGGTGGCAGAAGACGTGCCTGACCCAGTCCAGCCCGAAAGCTGGGCAAGATTTGTCCGATGGAGGAGGTCATTGGGCAGTATAGCTATCTCCAGGTGAGCTGCACAGAGCCGTGCACTTCAGACGATCCACCATACTACAGGATCGAAGCTATTCTCCTGCACTTATGCTGAGATGGTAAATCTAAAATTAATTGTTATTAAAATTGTTAATTTTTTTTTAATTGTTAATTGTTATTAAAATTGTTATATTATGTTTATTTAGGATGACGCAGCAAGGAGGGAGGGTCGGAGAGCCACATACAGAGATATGTATGTGGCCACCCACAGGCACAATGACGGGACTCTATTATCTGAGGAGATTGAGCAGATTATTGTAAGTATATTTTGTATTTTCTATAAATATTTAATATTTATTGTATTTTATATAATTATTTAATATCATTTGTTTTCTATTTCGGGAGTGTATTCAGAGAACTGACGCTGAGCTCAAGGAGTCCCAAGGGTTAGCCTTAGACCCCACTCTCTCACTGAAGACAGCGATGGAAGGGCGTGATCAGCACCCTGGGAGACTTCCAGGATTCGGGTTTGGGGCGACGAGGACTAGAGTCTTCAGGAGTAGCAGATATGAAGTTGGGACTTCATCTTCTGCTGCTGCGTCCCAGGCGACCACATCGGGACCCAGGAGGCACGATGATTCCGATCTGGACTGAGAGTCTCTACACGCTGAGCTGGGAGAGGAGATCCTAGAGCAGGTCGATGCTCGAGTGGACACCCAGGTCTAGGCACGGGTTGAGGCCCAGGTGTAGGCCCAGGTGCAGGCCCATGTTCAGACACAGGCGCAGTTGTAGGCGCAGATGGAGATGTGGAGGCAGGTTGCCAACTCCATTATCCAGATGGCCTTTCACCAGGTTCATCCTGGCGTCACTCCTCCACAACTCCCTCCGATGGTCTTGCCGATCTTCGCACCACCACCAACTCAGCCTGATCCCCAGCATCCTCGGGCAGATGATCGTCCAAACGATCAGCACGACCCACCACCCCCTCAGCCAAATTCTTGATCGAGTTTTTTTTTATTTTACTTGTACATATTGTAAAAATTTTAAAACTGTTATTAGTTAAATTTAAAAATTTCATTTAAAAGTGTTATTAGTTAAATTGTTATTATTTAAATTTAAGAATTTAAATATTTAAAATTTGGAAATTTATCAATTTTACAAAAAATTTAAAGAGAAAAGGGAAGATAAAAGTTATGACATTAGCAGCGGTTTTCAAACCGCTGCAAATGATTGAAGAACAAATAGCAGCGGTTTTAAACCACTGCTAGTATCCAATGTTGGAAATTAGCAGCGGTTTTAAAACTGCTACAAATTTGAAATTGAAAAATCCCGCCACTGATTTTCAAATTTGCAGGGTTTTATCCAATCATTAATTTTTGCAGCGGTTTAAAACCACTGCTAAAAAACGACAGTTGGAAACTTCCTACATAAGACTTATTTCGACCAGAAACTCATACTTTCTCACTTTCTTCTCTAATTACTCTTCTGATATCATTGTTATTGCGCCCTTTTAATTGTATGCAATGGATAAGTCATGGATCAAGCTTCCTCGTACATCCCCTCGATATTTAGTTGGGTTGAACAATTTTTTGGATTTTGCTGACAAACATGGCAAGGTTAACAGTAAAATTTCTTATCCTTGTCCTAAATGTAATTTCAAAAAGTGGCATGTTAAAGATATTGTTAGGGAGCACTTAATAGTTAAGTCGTTCCCTCAAACTTATAAGTACTAGGTATACCATGGAGAAAATGATAATGTTGTTAGAGAATCTAGTCCTGGAATCTCACAAATAGGAGTGCAAGAATATCTTACTGAGAAGGATCCCATTAATGATGCACTTCGTGATGCATTTGGGGTTCATGACGATGTAATCCCAGATGAAGTGCAAGGTCCAGAACCTCAGTACATGAGGAACAAGGAAGCTCGTGCTTTTTTTGAACCTATGGCTGAAGCCGATAAGGCTCTATATCCTGGGTGTGTGAAATATTCAAAATTATCTTTTTTAATTAAATTGTATCACATTAAGTGTTTATGTGGTATATCTGATAAGGGAATGTCGATGATATTAGAACTGTTAGTCGATGCATTCC
>QFDD01005491.1:0-16780 GCA_006871305.1 Vachellia collinsii | reverse complement strand
TCCTAGCTAGATAGGTAAGTCTTTTAGGAAACCCAATAATTGAATTATAAATTCTTAAATGCATGCAATTTATTAATTAAGATGATCTCTTGTCTATATCGATATGTACATGCTTCATTATACGATGACCCCAGAATAAAAGGCAAGTAGAACAGAAGTCCATAAGAAATTAAAAAATGAGCAGTATCAAAAAACGACAAAAGGTAACAGATCCAAAATTCAGATGATAATGAAATGACACTGACTCAGTAGTGGCACCATTTTTTAGAAGAGGTGGCATCATGCATGGTTGCCACGTGCTTGTTTGCATGCCACCCCAAGTTTAATTTGATTCCCTAATATACATGTTATGTAATTAATGCTAATTCATTTTTGACAAATTATTATATGTATGACTAATTGATAAAAGAAAAATATGATACCATTTATATTCTTTTTATTGAGTTATACCTAATCCACTAAGAACCAAGCCCCATGAAAGTGAGATCATTGTGTGAGTAAAGAGAAATATGGACTCATGAAAGATTGTTTTATTTATGATTTAAAAATGTAAGTTCATGTAACCACCGGCGGCGTGAGACATGGGATATGAGTTGAGGAGTCAATGTTTGTGGAGAGTCACTTTGACTCTCTTCTCTCTTTGCTGCGTTACGTGTTCAGAGTCAGTCTTGATTGGTGCTCAGATTCCACGTGGGCGGCAATCACACATTTAATCTCAGATATGTCCAAAATCCTTCAATTTTATTACATTCTATGAGACTCACCTCAGGGAATCATTTTAAAAATAGAAGAGTTAGAACTAGCAGGTTTTGAAATATTTTTGAACGTGTCAAGGGGTACGAAAGCTGCTCCAATGAAAATCCTATTGTCATTTTAAATGAGGTGTGATGTTGACATGTTTGTAATTAACTTTTTAAGATTGAATGAGGAGTAGTAAAGGGTAAGAGAGAGAGAGAATCAATCAAGGCGGGCTCTTGGGCACTTAGAACGTGGTAAATTCCGGTTTGAATCATCAAGGATTCATGTGCCTACAGTGCCTCGAAACTACTATTTCCAGTAAAAAGATTCCTATGCTTAAGCCTTATTGGGGGAGGGAGAGAGAGAGGCTGACCGAATAATGAGGAGCAGCAGCGACGACGTTAATAGGGTGATCGGAAGAAGAGGAGGAGGAGAGAGCGGTGAGAGAAGCCTGAAAGAGCTGAGTGGCGCCATTTCCGATAACAATGTGGCCAGCGTCGGTCTCAGCGTTGCCGACGAAAGCATGAAGCCTTTTAATGGCGTCTCTGAGCTCCGGCAACATGAACCAGCACACACTGCTCCGATCACTGACATAACTAAGAAACTTCCAACCCTTTATCTCCACCGTACATTCCTCGCTCATCTTAATCCAGTACGGCTCCAACGACAGTGAATCTCCCCTGCAATTCATTCACGCATATATATATATAAAGGTCCCTCAATATATATATCATGCATGCATAAATCACACCAGAAACTATATATATATATTATATGTGAAATTTGTTACCCATCGAGATTAATGGTGGAGGAGTTTGGGAGAGAAGCATCGGTGTTAGAGGAGGGTAAGCCATCGTTGCTGTTTTGGAGAGGAAGTGCATCAGGAAGATTTGCCACCATTGTTGCAGTGTCATAAACGCTTGTTTTGTCTGCAACTGAGCTCATCATCTTTCCTCCTTTGATCTGTTTGGTTGACACCTGAGCATTGCGCCTCTCATATATATATATATATATATATATATATTTCTTCTCCTACTTAATATAATTATAAGAGTTAGATTATTAAGAAAATTAGATTTTTTTTTACAATTAAAAACCCCTTTTCACCGATAGGGGAGGGATTCGCACACACTCTTGTTTGATTACGTGGTATACTTAGTAACAAGTGTATCTTTGAGGATGCAGTAAATTGGAGTCTTATACCTAGTAATAAAACAAACTTTTCGCCTAACCATATTAAAATTATATTTATATTATAATTTATTAAGTTAATCCTTGTTTTCTTTGTGTCTCTTGTGCATGTTATTTCTGTTAAAATATGTACTGATTTTATTCTTTCTATTTTGTGACAATATTTATTCTTCTGCATATAAAAGAATTCTGTCCAAACTACTAAAGCAAAAAAAAAAAAATTAAAATATGTAGAAGTGGTTTACCAGGTCATATCTTTACTTTACACCAAACCTAAACATATAAAAGAATTCTAATTTCTATGCAAACTACCAAAGCAAACAAATTTTTTTAAAAGAAATATTAATGAAGTGCTATCCATGTCATATTTTTACTTTATATCAAATCTAAACACAGCATTTATCAATCTAAATATTATCTTTTGAAAAATAAACGCATATATTATTTAGTGGTTAAAACGATCAAATCAAGGTTACGTTATTGAATTACCGCGAACTTAGACAAACTCGTAAAGACAATGTAAGCTCATACTTAATAGAAATTGCTTGGAAAACCTCAAAAGCATTTTTTTAACAAAGCATATTTATTTTTTTATTCAAAACAATCCGATTCAAGGCATTCTAATAATATATTAAATGTAAACATATTTTCCATCACTAACACAAACTTTGATCCATTATATTGTAAAAGTCCAACCCCTTCTATTCTGGTTCATCCATAAAAGCACTTTAAGATGTATTTTTTACACACTTAAAAAAAAATCATCTTATATAATTATCTTGTACAATATATGAAATCATTTAAAATAAGTTAATATAAATATAAAATTGACTGTTACAGAACTTTTGTTTATGTAATTGAAAAGATTTCTATTTTATAATTTATATATTACATTCAGTTAAGTAACCAATATGAACTTGAAAAATAATATAATGCATTAATATAAAGAATGAATTGAGAATATTATTCAACATTTCAAAGGATTAAGGTACAATTTTATCTTAAAAGTATTTGCCTAGGAGGGATGGGTATCCAGAACTTTTTAAAAAAGTAATGTTACACTAGAAATAAAAAAAAAACGCAACAATATTGTCCCAAATTAAACAATTAAATGTTAGTGATCCAATTATGCTAATGTAGCATCCCTACATGACATAATCCACGTCACTTTTTTTTTTTAAAATCAGATTATAGGTATGGAAAAAAAAAATAATAGGGTACCTTTTAAAAGAAGGAATAACCAAAATATTTATTATTTTAATTTCACTTACTTATAAGTTTATTTATAGGCATACCTATAATATGCTATAGAATTCAAATTGAATATATCAAACAATAATTTACCTAGACAAATAGCCCTGAAATATGCAAAACTTATATCAGTACTTTGAAATGCATAAACGGCATAAAACTCCCTTTTAGATCAAAATGGAATTAATTTCTTGGTTAAATAACCCCCCCCCCCGGGGAAATGAAAAAGACTCCCACCTCTGCGGTGACCGGAGCTAGCTTTAATTTGGCAACAAATGGCTGTCAGATCTCCACTGTAGGAGAGTTTTTGGGAAGGTGCATGAAATTTAATCTCAGAAGCTTTTGATTCTCAAAATGATATACAACTATGATCTGATTCATTTTGTGGTTTAATTTTTTCATTAAAGTGGATCTTATTTTAATCACAGGAGGTAGTAGTAAATAAAAAGAAGAAAGGCTTCCCAATTTAATGAGTTTATATATGAAGGCATTCTTACTCAGAATGGGTTGAGGAAGGCCTTAATTACATGAAAAGGCAAAATAAGCCGGCTATATATATATATATATATAATGAACAATTTGAAAAGTTAGATGAGAAGGCTCTTTCAGCAATTCTACTATATCTATCCAAGAGGGTGAGTTAGATGAGAAGGCTCTTTCAGAAATTCAATCGTGTCTATCTGTACTCAAGTGTTTTGGTTTACTCTTTCATCACTTTTAATTATCTGTTTGCCCTGTTGAGCCAGAGACTTAACAATTTTTCTCTTCATTATTGAACTTTCAACCAATGAAATAGCTTCACAATTCCAAAATTGCAATTAACCAACGTAAATCTCACAAACCAAATTGCTATTTCATACTGTCAAGCCTCAAGTTTAAGGACGAAATCAAAGCTGAAGTCAAGAAATAGTATGATTTAACATCCTAGTTTTGATCCAAATAATTATTGTATATAACAATTTTCCTGAACATTTTAATAGCTGCCATATGTTTAACTCTTTTTATGTGATTTTAATAATGAGTGATATATATGGCTGTGTGCAATCAATAATAAGGGTATGTGAGCTCCGTAAATTTGACGAGGGAAATTTAATACTCCCTTTAGTCCTATATTTAGGACAAGAAGAAGTATTAATTATTTTTAAATATTCAGTGCATAATCATGCAACATTACTAAAAAAGTCAAACTTGTTTATTATTTTCAACTTTTGGCTAACCTAGCGTCCTCCGTCCCTTGGACTAACAAAAGGTGGGACAAGAATATTCATCTATATTCCATATGGAATACACCTTTCGGCCTAATCTTATCTCTTGACTCACCCTTTGTGGACCGACCTTGAAGAGGAATACTTGGGTTTTCGGGGGCGTTGGATTCTTACCAATGTTTGCTTTACTCAAACCGACAATCTGGCTTCCACTTTGTCCACTATTACTCACGTGGGTCCTTCCCTCTAAAGCATAACGCTTCCCTACCGATTCATTTTTACATCAGACAACCGTCAAATACTATATGCATACCTCAATTAAATTTGGTTTTTGTAACTGTCAAGTGTCAAACAATAACAAGTTATGCATTTGAGAGTTTAACTATATAAACTTCCCACACTTGCTTAACGGTTTTTAATGTAACTGTCTAATATTTCTCTCATTATCAACATGAGCTGGACTCACTTACCAAACATTTTCCCACGATTCATATTCAGTATTTAACGTCTTTGATGAACATAAGCCATATATAATAAATTGAACAATAAAAGTTCAAGGTAAAAATAAAAGCAAGTACCAGGATGTTTCAAATGATTCATTGGTGAAGTTAGAATAGGCTGTTTGAAACTTGGGTAACATGAAACCATAACTGCGTTTGACCACTTCCCTCAGTTCCTGCCTCCTCTCCTTCAAAAGCCATCTGCTATACTCAAGGAAAACCAACTCAGATTCCTTATAATCTGAAATTCCGATAAATGTCAAATGGCACTCCCATTGTCTTAGCAGCTGGAACCTGCGATTCTCTCGACACTCCAATGGAATTCAGCACTAAAAGTTTCGTCATCTTCTTCACAATATATATGTCTTTGTTGGCAAAATCTGCAAAAATCAATAGAGTGTGTATGGTTCGAGCCGCGCCTAAAGACACTGTCCTTAGGAGTTATTCCGCAACTCTCTAGAGAATTAGGAAGCAGTACTCTCCAGGATTAAACGAACCCTTTCTATAAGGATATAGAGTGACAGAACTGGTGGAAGATAATAGAATTCAGTAAAAGACAAAAGAATTCCCTTATTGCTCTTATGTCTCTTATTCTCTAAGTTGTTTCAAATGAAGAGATAGAGAGATTATTTATAAACATTGAAGGAATGCTTAAAGAGGCATTTCTTGAAACAATATAATTTTTCAAGTAGAAAGTTGCAACTCTCCATTATAAAATATTCTAATAATATTTGGAAAGATTATTTCTTTGATACACCCATACACAATATTTCCAACAATCCCCCACATGTGTTAAAAGAAAGCACATCATTAGCTAAGTTCTCACATGGACATAACCATTGTATTTGGTGGTCCTATGGACTTAAAACCAATCACCTCTTGGGTGTGTACTAGAAGTGTTAAGGGTCAGATTATACCCCCACATTTCCGTTGTTAACGACGGTATTGCACGTTAAGATGGCCGTGCGTGTGTCGCGGTGCATAACGAATGCTTTAGAGATTTCGCCACGATCTCATAGGAGCGGCCCCACTCCACATTCGTAGAGGTGATTTCTTTAAGTGTATCTACACTGAATACACCATCCCATAGGATTATGAAATCATTAAGAGCTTTGGCACATCCCTCCACACGTGCATTCTAACACTTTCCCGTATCATAAGAGGGGACTAATAATTTATTTTCGTGCTAGCAGAACTGACAAACGACTTGTTCTTACCAATTGAACCTTCTTCACCGATCACAAAAGTTGGGTTGCCATCGCTGTTGTTTTCAAATTGGCTTCAGTCCCATTCCCCTCAACTAATTTATTTCATCCTAGGGTTATGTTAACGGATCCGTGATAGAGTCCTATTTTGTGTGAGAAAATATATGCAATATTAAGCTTTTAACACTTTATTTGAGTTTAATTGTATTAATTAGAAGTTAAAAATGTTAAAAAGTGATTTTATGCGTTAATTGATAAATGGATCACATCTTAAATTCCCCAAGTGTCAAGTATTTTTTTACTTGGTATTACATTCTATTTGAATTTAATTTGTAGGATATTTTTGGGTGAAAAAGATTGTGGAATTAAAGGTTATAAAGGACCAAATAATGGCAAAGCGCTTGGGCTCTTGGAGTGGCAAACAAATGGATGAACAGTGGCGTATAAAAAAAAAGAATAGAAAACTGAATTAGTTGGGGCAACTAAATGGATGAGCTGGAAGCAAATAACAAATAGATTCTTTTGGCCTCTAGAAGAAAGTACCAACGTGCTGAAGCATGAGGAGGAGGAGACTATTATTCATTTTTCATCTTTTCCATGCGAGACCCATAACTTCGTTTTCAACTCACACACTCCACTTTTGTCTTTTACACATCAATCTATCTGACATCTAGTCCTTTTGACGGTAACTCCACTTCACTCTCTTCGACTTCGAACTCTCCCCCTCCGCCTTGTCCGTTCGGTCACTCTCTTCCCTTGCTCTCTTGCACACCATCACCTCATCCCACTTCGTCGTTCTCTTCAAGTTTACCTCACTCGACCGCCTTCTCAATTTCAACTCCACCCTCAGCTCCGTTCGCCATGGCCGCTTGGGAGCACACCGTTGTTGTTGTTGTTGTTGTTCATACCACCATGTTCGGCTAATTTGGTTGCTTTCCTAGGAGTTAATACGGCTAGAGCCTTGATTTAGTCAGGGAGTTTTCTTTGTGCATCATGAATATTTTCATAGACTCATTCTATTTGTAAGCTGAGATGAGATTTCATACTCTGGTTTAATATTTTTCCTCTCATTATTTCACACAACTTGATTAGATTATAATTGTTCAGAGTCTATCTTCTTGATTTAGAATAGCCTCATTTTTATGTAGATGTGTTATTGTTTCTGATTGATTTGTTGTGATTGATTCAATGATCAATATCGTTTGGTATTGTTTTGGAAGTGGCTGAATATTTAAATGCTTATCTGGTTGTTAAATAATGTGAGAAGATGATTGGTTCACTGATACAAAGGATTCATAAAATTAGAAAGGCAATGATAGCATAGTCTCCACTCCTAGGAAGCATATATTGACATTAATTCATTCATTATAGTTCTCATTGTTATCCTTTTATTTAGTAACAAATAGAAATTGGAATAAATAAATAATTACATATGATGTCCTTAATCATTCAATAGCTTATTGATAATTAATTTAGCATTTGAGAAATTAAAATTTAAGGAACATAGCTATCAAGAGGTCAACCTAGGGCTTGCACTATTATGCTACATAATTTTAACAACTTAGTAAATTGATTTGCTCCTAATGACAGAACGAATCAATACGATAGGTCAACTTTAGATCTCACAAAATCGATTAAGATAACTTCACAAATTTCAAGCGCTTTTTCACATTATATCTCAAACGATTTCTTACACCATTGTTCTATTTATAATGGCTATTGCCTTTTGGCAATCACAACACTAATAGTCGGTTTCACTTATAGTACCCCTCAAATACTTTATTTCCCTCGTTGGACTGTACATTTATACAAATACTTAATCATCATGTAATATAAGTTATATCACAAGGATTAATATCCATTAATGCAACAAATTCTCAAAATTTGTGCTTAATTAGGTTGAGCAAGAACCTCAAATGAATATTCACGCAATGGTTCAAAACCAAACTCTAAAGACATTTCTTAATGTTATATATCATCATTATTCCTTTATGATTTCAACACCCAAAATTGCATTCGATTTACTCATACTTTCAAAACAATTTTGAAGTGTTAACACATCAACACATCATAGACAATATTTCATATCCATATTGAATATAAATGACCAAACATATATTTTAGAGATAAAAAAAGTAAAAAATGTTACGTTTGGTATATGTTGGAGTATATTGGTGATCTTTTTAAATTCTCATCAAGTTGTGCCTCAACTTACCGGGAAAAAACTCCATAATAAACTACAAGATGAAATAGATTTAAATTTTCTCAACTAAGCCTCAATTAAGAAATATTGCTTGTCATAAATTATAATTTAATAATGTTGAAATTAAAAAATATAATTTTCCTTTTTTAAAAAATATAAATTTGTTAACTTTTCAGCCATCACAATATATAGAAATACTTACATACTCCTCAATTCCAATTATATTTTTTTATAGGTCCCACAAATATCTATCGTAATAGAGTGTGAAAAAAGAAATAATTAAAAAAAATATTGGGTATAAAATCACAAAAAAATAATAATTGAAATATTATTATTGAAGAAAATATGAATTAAATAACACTTGAGAGTAATATTTAAGTATTTCTCTCACAGTATAATGGCTAATATTAAATGTGAATTATCGGCAAAAAAGAAATATTAAATGTGAATTGGTTGATCTGAAGTAAAGTGCAGAAGAGAGATAAGCTGACCGGACAATAAGGAGCAGCAGCGACGATGGTTAAAAACCTTTTTTTTAGAACAAGTGGAAGTGGTCAAGAGATGCCTTGAGTCTTTTTGCACAGCATCGGGACAGAGAGTTAGTCAACAAAAAACTCGAGTATGCTTTTCCAAAAATGTTTCACCTTCTAAGGCAAGGCTCTTCAGTGAAAGATTGGGCTTTCAAAGTACTATGGATCTTGGAAAATATTTAGGAGTCCCTCTCCATCATGACAGAGTCTGGCGTGACACATATTAATATGTAGTTGACAAGATTCAAGCTAGATTGAGTAATTGGAAGGCTCATGCTCTATCTTTGGCGAGAAGACACACTCTGGTTACCTCAGTGATTCAGGCGATACCACTCTACCCTATGCAGACAAGTGAGTTACCTAACTCAATATGTGATGACATAGAGAAAAATGCAAGGGGTTTTCTATGGGGTTCAAGCAGGGAGAGAAAGAAGATTCATCTGGTAGCATGGGATACGATTTGCAAAGAAAAAAAGGGGGGGGACTGGGCATTCGTCATTCGTCTCTCCAAAATAGAGCATTCATGATGAAAGTAGGATGGGGGTTAATTACGAAACCAGAAGCTCTTTGGGTCCAGGTGATACGTAGTAAGTATAAATGTGGCACTGATCTTATCCCAAGAATTGAAGCAAATCGTCCTGGTTCTAGCTTGTGGAGGGGTATACATGATAATTGGCACATGGTGGAGCAAGGTACGGAGAGATCTGTGAGGCGTAGAGGTGAAGATATCGTCAGATGGAGAACTGAGAAGCATGAAAATTTCTCCCTCAAATCAGCATATAGTATGCTTTCTCCAGACCAGACTCCCTAGAACCCTCTTTGGAGCAAAGTGTGGAAACTGAAAGTCCCTCAATGGTGCAGGTCATTCATGTGGTTGCTTCTCCAGAATAGGATCCTAACGAACCATGAAAGGCTCAGACGAGGTTTATGCCAATCAGCTTCTTGCATATGGTGTGATCACCCGAAGGAGACTGCTCTCCATGTGCTTCGTGATTGCCCGCAGATTAAAGCACTGTGGGATTTATTGCTTAAGCCTTCGTTTAAGCAAAGTTTCTTCGTTTGCAACCTTTGGCAATGGATTCACTTAAATCTAAATACAGCAGTAGGCTTAGACGAGGTTGGCTGGAGGGAGAGATTTGGAATGCTTTGTTGGCTATTGGAAAAGAAGGAATGAACGAACCTTTGAAAATATCATTACAAGTCCTCATCAGGTGCTACAGAGGACTAACGCCATTATTTCCAACCTAAATAATGCTCGAGTTGCTCTGAAAAACACTCCGGTTGGAGGTGGTACAGTGAGGGTAGGAACACCGGAACTCACGCTGCAAGAAGGATGGGTATCAGTGCACGTAGATAGAGCAGCAAGCTTGACAAACGGAAGAGCCAGTTGTGGAGGATACATTCGGGATCATCAAGGTGATTTAAAGGATGATTTTATGCTCCATATAGGAGAAGGAGATGCTCTTTTTGCAGAGTTGTGGGCATGTATGTTGGGTATGCGAAGAGCTTGGGATGGAGGGTTAAAAAAGGTTCGAATATTCAGCGACTGTGAGGATGCATTGAAGCTCATTTCGGCAAGAGATGATGGAATGCATGAATATTGTGATCTAATCAGAAGCTGTCACAGTTTGCTGCAAAGGGATTGGACGGTAGACATAACCCATTGCAAGCGCGACATGAATGGGGTTGTAGACAGCCTTGCCAAACGTGCGCTTTCCATGCCACCAGGACTCCATTACACGTCATTAGATGATCCCATTTTTATTTTGAATAGCTTCAAGTAGGAGATGAGTTATCTTTTCTTTTGTTTCCTTCTTATCAAAAAAAAAAAAAGAAAAGAACTAACGGTGGCTTAACTGTGCATTCGGGGTTGAATGCTGATGGAAAAAAAATCAGTACAGGTGGCAGTACCTTATTGGATACCTTATATAATGGATTTAATTAATTGCACCTAAGTTTTGTCTTTAAATATACTACTACCTCTTGTTGAAAATATAGGATCCAATTTGTAATATGATTAATAGATTATATATATAAGACTGGAGGTAGTATCTCATATCTTGTTCTAATTTTAATTGAAAACATATATATTTTTAATTGAGGAAAAAAATTAATTGTGACTTGCTTATTAATTAATTACCACTTTGACATTTTAATACTTTTTAAGGCCTTTGGCACCAAAGGTGGTTTTTTAACGAAAGGAGATGATAAATAAAAAAATTATTATCAATTAACCCCAATGAGCTACTCTTAATATAAGTGATAAATAAATTTTTTAACTAAAAAATTAAATAAATTATTTAAAAATATTTATTTATATGTATAATTATATTATATTAATTTATAAGTTAAACAATTTAGTTTAAAAGGGTATCATTCTCCTTTTATCCTCTAACTTCTATTTGCCATCTCTGCCAATCTTGCAATGAGGTTAACCAACCCAGACCCGTTCTTCTACTTTAAAAAATTCAACTAAAAATGAAACTGATAAAAATCCTATTGAAAATGTATGATATGACAAAAGCTGTTAGGACAAAAAACACAGCACGATGAACTACAATACTTTTTCATAGCATAGAGAAAACTAATTTAATTAATTGAAAAATAAAAAATTGGGAAAATAAAAGATAAAAAGGGTCGAAATGCATTTTTTCTTTTAAACCCGATATAAATTAAAAGGCAAAGAACATTATTGAAAGAAATGTGATTTCAATTTTTGGGCTTTTTCAATTGGTTGTGAATGGGAAATAAAAGAGGGAAAACGTAATTTAGTGTTCTTTTTCAGGTCGATAAACTGATAAACTGTTGTATACATTATTCATATATTTTTTATAGAAAAAGTGAAAAAGACACTACGTATTTATATACTGATAAAATAAAAATAGAGAAAATTCATTTAAATTGTATGATGGTAAAATAGTTAATTTTTTTTTATTAGTTCCCATCCCCTTCCATCCAATATCACCTAAGGTAAGCCATTCTCCCCAATCAATTCAAATGATTGGTTGAAGTAGTAAAGGGCATATCTCCACAAGGAAGATAATATAAATTTAAATTTTGCAAAGCATACTTATTGGGAGAAAAATACCCTTGCTAACCCGCAAAATAAAAGTACTAAGATCCCTCCCCTCTCCTCCCAAGCACATTGTCAAAGGCCCTCCATTCATCCCTTCATTTTAAACCTTTTTTTATTCCTCTAAATCTTCACTAATTAAATAATTATATTTATTTAGTTTGTAGAAACTATTGCTTTTATAAAAGTTTTTTGATGCATGGAGAATCAAAAAACCCTTTTTTATATATTTTCTTGTGTTTCAAAGAATAACAAATATTAAGAAAATAAAAGAGGAATTATTATAGGATTTCATGTAAGAAAATTAATATCAGTAAGGGCCCGTTTGGTACAGTGAAATTGATTTTGATGGAAATGGATATGGATATAGAAATGGAGATGGATATGGATATGGAGTTTTAAAGTACGTTTGGTATGTCATGGAAATGGAATCTAATTTTTATATGAAAAGAACAAAATACTCTTTTAAATTAAAAAATTATTTAAAACCTTCATAGAACTTTGGCAAAAAAAAAGGGTTAAAGGGCAAATTTGCCCTGGAAGTACCCACGAAGTTGCGTTGGGTGTCAGGAAGTTTTTTTAGGAGCAATGTTACCCCGGAAGTGGCAAAAACTGTGCAATGTTGACCTATCCGTTAATTGACCGTTTATGAACAGTGATAAGAGCATCTCATTCGGATGAGACACTCATCATCCGAATGAGAGCCCTCATCCTCAACTCCCATCCTGATGAGTTGAGGATGAGAGGCTCATCCTCAACTCTCAGGATGAGGATCCTCACTTGGAATGAGGAAGAAAACGTCATCGAGATAGAACGAATCAAAATATTAAGCTGATCTTTCATGGCAACACCAATTCATAAAGTGGGCAAATCCAAGAAGGTACCTGCGGAACATTGAAATAAAGAACGTTCATTTTAAAAGCCAAGCTGCGAGTGGCCAAAGCCCGAGCAGAAGCAGATCTACCTACGATTCCGAGAACCAGCCCACGGCATCGTCTCATTCCCCGGCACAGAGGTTGCACCGAGCCGAGCCATCCCGAAGCCGAGAGAGCGTGGCGAGAGAGGAGGTGAGTACGGCGCAACAAGCCGAGGAAGAGCGCCATGACGGTGTCGGCGACCTCCTCGGCGCGGGAAGTGTCGACGTGGATGAGGCGAAGGCCGAGTTCATTGGCGAGGGCGGAGTCGACAGCGCGGTCGGCGGAGCCAAGGCAGAGGACGAGCTGGTATGAACGGAGCCGGCGCTGAGCGGCGCGGGGGAGGTAGGCGAGGGAATGAAGAAGGACGGCAGAAGCCGACTCGATCTTGCCGTCGGCCAGTCGGCTGAGGGGGACGTGCTCGACGGTGGCGACGCCTGCAAGGGAATCTTGCTCCAAGGCGCAATCTTCGATGCAGTTGAGGGTGACGACAAGAGGGGGAGGAGTGTGGGTGTTGGGGTGGGACATTGGCGCAGAGGATCTGAGGGTGGTGTTGCGGATGGTGGGAGAGGCAGAGACCTCCATCGTGTTGGCCCCCCAGTCCAGTGGGATCTCTCGTGTCAGGGGTTACCTTTCCCTCATCCTCAACTCATCACGATGAGAGTTGAGGATGAGGGCTCTCATTCGGATGAGGAGTGTCTCATCCGAATGAGATGCTCTTATCACTGTTCATAAACGGTCAATTAACGGACATGTCAACATTGCACAGTTTTTACCACTTCCGGGGTAACATTGCTCCTAAAAAAACTTCCTGACACCCAACGCAACTTCGTAGGTACTTCCAGGGCAAATTTGCCCTTTAACCCAAAAAAAAAAAAAGATTCATCAATGTGATGGAATTACAAATCCAAGCTATTTTGATGGAAATCATTTCCATCAATTTTGGTGGAAATCATTTCCACATGGAAATGATTTTCATGACCAATTCTTTGTATCAAACATACAATCTCATGGAATTCAATTCCATTTCCATTTCCATGCCTCCAATTCTTATGTACCAAACGTGTCCTAAGATTCTATTGATAATTCAAACAGTTACTATTGATAACTCAAACAGTTACAATTGATAACTTTTTAAAACATTTTTGATATTAATACAGTAATTCCCCAAAAACAAATAAACCCTACAAGTAAGGTCAAACACGTGGGTGGAGTGTTGATTTTGATTAAAGCAAAGCATGGCAGTACAACATTAGCTGAATTTCTTCACAACAACACGACCCTTCACATCATCATCATCAATATGAGCTGGACCACCTTACCAAACATTAATTTCCCCACTCGTTGACTGCATAATATTCAATACCTAATGCCTTTTAATGTTTGATAGCCTCCCCAAGAATTCATCGAAGTCGTCTCCTTTGGTCAACATGTTGATTCTAACATACTTTGGATCAGATCCGAATCTATTCCCACTTCTAGCAACTACCCTCAATTTATTTTCCATATAACTCCTACAGTCTTCGTTGTCTTTACACATAAACCACGCAAAAGCTGTGTGTGTAGCCAGAAAAGCCAAACAACATATAATATTAGAGTTACGATGAATGGATGTAACACTGTATATAATAAATTTAAGAGTTAAAGTTGATCCAGCATCTTCAAATATTTTATCATGTGCACTGACTACCTTGAAAGTATTTTGCTATTCATCCGGTAATCTGATTTATTTTTCATGTGCATTTGCATTGTTGTTGATCCAGCACTTTGCTATATATATTTTTTTAACAGGCGTTCAACACCTATAAAGTATTTAATGGTGCAATATTTCCCTTGGTAATTTCGGATGTTAAATGCATCTAAAATAATTACTTGATGGTATAGGATAAACCACAAAATACTTGAAGGTGCTTGAACAAAATAATTTTGAGGTGTTAAATCAATTTTAAACCTAAATTGAAAGTACCTGGGTATGTTTCAAATGTCTCATTGGTGAAGTTACAATAGGCTGCTTGAAACTTGGGTAACATGAAACCATCACTTTGCTTGACCACTTCTCTCAATTTTTGCCACCTCTCTTTCAAAAGGCCTCTGCTGTACTCAAAGAAGAGCAACCCAGATTCCTTAGAACCATCAAATCTGAAACTACGACTCTGATAGCCATCACAGATAACTCCCACTAACTTAGCAGCTCGAGCCTGTGATTCTTTCGACACTCCAATGGAACTCAACACTAAAAACGCCGCCATCTTCTTTGCAATATCTATATCTTTCACGATAGCCCACCTTCACAGCATGATACACAACCAAAATTAATGCATAAACTACAAAAAGTCTCTTGTTGAGGTTATCTTGTACCACTTGTAGCTGTAATATAACCGCTACGACTGTAAATGGTAGCAGATGTTTCAAATGTACGTACCCAATGCGAGAGCCGGAGTGGCCGGTGCATTTGGAGAGAGTGAAGAGCATGAGATCATGATTGGCCTTGTGAGTGATGGGAGTGTAGTGAGGCCAATAATAAGCAAGATCATGAATGAGCTTGCCTTCACATCCACACTTGTCGCTCACCACTGGCCTTCTGATGCTGCCATCTGGGTTATTTGGAGACGTCACTATCTCTATGTACGCTTCGTTTTTATCGTAGTCCTTTGCGTCCCCACCCCACTTGTATAGGCTTGACCTCACTAGATCTGTCTCATCCGGATATCCCTGCACTCACAAGAAAATGTTACTCCTTTTCTTCTATATATAAATCATTTTTCTCTATGTTTCATATGGATTAAGGGAAACCTTAAACCGCGTTTAACACTACTTTAAAATTCAACACCTTTCCAACTTAATTTATTCTTATTTAAAATCCACTATAACATATAATAGAGTCAATATATAATAAATTAGGAATAAAATTGTATATTTACATGAAAAATTAATAAGATGACTTATAAATAGAATCAAATAAAGTCGCCCATTTGTTGAGAAGGCTGTAATAAGTGGCTTGTGATTGCAAGAGACATACGCAAATGGAAGATTCTGTATGTATTATTGTACTTTGAAGAATAACAGGAAATAAAATTTTCCGGAGAAACCGTGAGGAAGCGTTTCGTGCATGGCAAAACCAAGTGAGACAGATAGGAGAAGAATATTTTTCTTTTGCTTTTATTGTTTTTGTTGGCTGCTTGACTTGAAAAACTGGAAAAGTCCTAATCAATAAACCTTTTAGCTATTAATAACGAATATTATCGTCGAGATTTGCAGGGCATGAGTATGACAATAATAGGAACAAAGGAAAACGTTTAGCTATGTAATTCTTTGTACTCCATATATGGATGAAGACAGAAGTTGGCAAAAAAAGAAAATGGGATAAGATAAAATAGAGAGTAGGAGAAAATCGGAGAATAATGTTACGAGAGATATCTTCCCTCCGGTTGGGATGAACCCAAAAAAATGGGTAAAGAAAATGGGAAAATTATATTTGTATATACTTTTTGCTAAAAACTTTGGATAGGTAAATCTTAATTGTCACTTTTCTTATCTTCTTTATAAATTACATCCATCATATCTCACACATACCAAGATAAATCTTAGATATCATTAACTTTACATTAAAATTCAACAACTTTTTTTAAATTTATCCCTATTTAATATCAATTATAATACGAGAGCTAGATCAACACATAAAATGAAAATGAAAGATAAAAGTATATATTCACATAAAAACTTTAATAAGGTTGGTTATAAATATGATTATATGAAACATTCTCTTTACTCAATAAATACAACCAAAAGAGTACCTCCAATTTTTTTAATAGGCTTAAGGTGCATTGAATACCCTAAAGTATTACTATTAATTGTACATATTAAAATGTTTCTATCTAATGGTAGCCATTATGAAAAATACTCATATTTATCACTCTCTTTGCTCTTTTTTATAATCAACAACTACCCAAATCAAACAAAATAAAACGGT
>QFDD01005490.1:0-17617 GCA_006871305.1 Vachellia collinsii | reverse complement strand
GTATAATTAATGTAATATTATACGTATATGTCTTAGGATTTGACATTTGCTTGAGCACCCCGAGGAGGACTGGAAAAGGGGATACTAAGGAAGGTAAAGGTAAACAAAGGACTACAGGTAGAAACCGTTTTATCCTATTTTTATGTATTTAATTCTACATGATTGTATGTGCCATGTGATGTGCCGTATATTATTGCCGTATGATGTTGAGATGAATTCTCATTATTGCCGTATGATGTTGAGGTGGGACCTCATGATGTGCACTATTGCCGTATATGCCGTATGAACATGTGGTTATTTTACATGATTGTGAATTTCATATATAACTATATGATAAACTGTGGTTTCTACGGGGATTCCCAAATCTCACCCCCCTTTCCAACAAAAATACAGCAGAGGCGGGTAGCTCAAAAGGCAAGGAATTGGTGACAAGAGAAGCATAAAATGGAGATGGAAGAACCTCTTTACATATATTTTGGTCTAATAAGAAGTTTAATGGTTTATTTTGATATAATTCTGAATGACATAGATGGGTATGTATATATGATTGTATAAATTATGTATACATTAATCTGAGACAGAAGTTAGACATGAGGAGAATGGTTTATGAAGGAAAAGCTATTTTTAAGCTACCAATAAAGAGTAATGAACCCAGGATCAAACCTGACACGTTAGAAAAATTAAAGGTTATTTTAAAAAAAAAATTCAAAATTTTCCAGAAAAGCCCAATCTGAGAAAAGTAGGTAAAAGACTGTTTTACATAAACAGAATTTATACGCTTAGAATAGCTGCGCCTAATAATTAAGAAGTCTAGATTGGGCTGAGTTGTATAAAAGGGGTGTGACATAATTGATGTTCATGCCTTTGAAGGATTGCAATCACAATCACAGAAACCTAATGCACAACTAATTACCAACATTCACTGATAATCTAGTGAACACAAGGCTTCAAATCTGAAATTCATATACTCTAATCCGTATGAACGACAATCAATCCAACTACATAGCCAAATCACAAATTCGCAGATCTGCAAACTGAAATTCATAGCAGTAGAAGTCTCTAGATCAAGAGATCTCTACAACATTCAAATACAAGATATGGCTAGGAATACTCCCCAATGAATCTCTGACTCATGTATTGCTCTCCATCACCAAGAGGCTAAGAATCTAGCCTCTAATGATTCCAGAGACGCAGCAATCATCACTCCTACGCTCAGCCATCAGAAGAGGAAGATGAAGATGGAAAAAGTATAGCAGAAGGTGGTTAGAAGGCAGGAGAAGTGTGGAAGATGGAAAATAGAGGTGAAAATGAGTAGAAAATTGGAGAGAGGGTTTTAGAATGTAAAGGAAGTACAGAGAACTCCTCTGGCTTCTGGATTTGCTCCCTCCAAAGTGCAGAATAACGTCTCTGTTCGTGATTGTTTCAATTTAGTTAGATCCAGCTGCTGACCCTAGCTCGAAATGAGTAGCAGCATTTTCCGGTTTCATGTCGCGACTTATCTTAAAGTATGTCGCGACTAACTACGCCAGTTGTCGCAACCATTAACACTTTTGTCGCGACTGGGTTGGCTTAGAAGAGCTCCAATGGTCATGAATAGGTCGTGACCAATATTATGGAGTCGCGACATAAATGCTCCAGTGGCACTTCAATCAAACCTGAATGCATTCCCTTCAATTTTGTCTCCAAGTACTTGAATATCTTCCCTAGGCATTTGCAACAGAAACAAAGGGAACACTGTTAAAGCATAAAACATTGAGCTCGGAAGCATGTATAGCTGGGAGGCACAATTTACTCAATTTTTCCCTTCTGTGTTATTGTGTATGCAATGTAGTACCACAAAAGAGAAAGAGGTTCAATTTAACACAAGATAGGGCACTTCAACTATAAAATGTCCCGAAATGATGTAGAAAAACCATGTAAATATAAGCGTTTATCAATAGCCTCCTCCTTATCTTTATGTGCTAAAAGTTATATATTGCCACTGTAGGGCTTATGTTTTGGGATACCCTGACTTTCATACTTTTAGTCTTATTATTTTGTGGACTATTACTGAAAGGCTAAAGGTCTATAATTGGGTGTTAGGATAATATGATTATGGACCCATAAATTTGAATTAGCTTTTGTTAAACATTTTCTTTTGAAAGAAATGCTTAAATTTGTAGTGAGATTATTATGGTATTAAGTAATCATTTTTAATAATGAAAAAAAAAACATTGTTACATTTTGGTATCAGAGCCTACAATTCTAGAATGTCTCTTTCATGCATTGCATTAATGGCAATAGACATACTTCACACATATCCTTCCTTCGTTTTTGTTATGTTTTGTTTGGTTGTTTACTCCTCACATCTTATGGTGGGTTACGTCCATAGGTGGGGAGAGGAGAATGGTGCGAACATGACGAACTAACCCTGGAGCAGGAGGTAGCCAACCTCCATTTCCACCGGTGCAACAAACACCACAGCCTCAGTTGGACCAAGCCACTTTTATCCAACAGTTGAAGGAAGCATTGATGAATGTTGTAGAAGAGCGACTCAATAAGTTTGAAGAGGATAGGGGAATAAGAGTAGGGAAGGATATCCCTCTTGAGAATGGTTATGAAGATCACAGTGTGGGCCAGCCTGAAGGACAACCTAACTCTTTCAGTGAGGGCCATAGCAATCATGTACCCCAGAAACAGCAGGGTCTGATCAGTTGGTCCATCTCCAGTGTGTACAAGGATTTGACCCGTCATCACCCTCTGACTTTTAATGGTGAGCTAGACCCTGCCAAGGCTGAGGTTTGGATTGATCGAATAGAGACAATATTTCACGCTATAGATTGCACTAGTGACCAGATGGTTCAGGCGGTTACCATTCTACTTGAGAATGAGGCAATTAATTGGTGGAAGAGTGTGAGACCAGCTGATACCTCTACTTTGACATAGGAGAAGTTTAAGGCCATGTTTCATGATCATTATTTTCCTGAGGAGCTACAGCAAGAAAAAGAATATGAGTTATATGCCCTTCACTAAGACAATATGCATGAGGATGAGTATATCACCACTTTCATTAGCTTGACGAAATACGTCACCTATCTAAAGGAGAATAATAACCCAAAATGGAAAATTAGGCAGCTGATTGAGAAGGCCAAACCAGAATTGAAGCAACATATGGCTTTGATTCCTATTAAGGATTTTGCGGATGCATGCACCAAGTTGTGGGTAGCTGCACGTAGAGTTAGAAAAGTGGGAGAGTCTAAGCGCCCTGACACTCAAGGTAGGTCTTTGAGTTCTTTGAAGCCTTCTAGTAATTTGATGAAGAAGTCAAGTTATAGAGCTAGGGTTCATGGAGTTTTAGGAAGGGCAGGGGTTCTTTCCAGAGGAGATAAGATCAGCGGGGCTCACAACAGAAGGTACATGCTGTGAGGAGTCAAGCTGGAGGGAGTCAGTCTTCCCAATGAGATTCAACTATGTCTTCAGCATGTGATGGGAAATTTTGTGATAGGTTTGGGAAGAGTCATCCAGGTGCATGTTGGGAGTGCTTCAGATGCCATAAGTTCGAGCATGTTGCCCGTTTTTATCCTAAAGAGCAGCAGTATCCACAGAGTGATTGCCTTACCGTTTCGGGTCTTGTATTTGCTTTGACTCAAGAGGAGGCGGGGACATCTCCTAATATGATTCGAGGTATTATTTCTCTACAAGGTCATGATATTGTAGCTTTATTTGATTCAGGTGCCACTCATTCCTTCATTTTTTTTGAATGTGCTTGGAAGTATGATTTGACTGTGACTGTATTGTCTTATGATTTGAAAGTATCTACCCCAGCTGGGGCTATTGTGATGACTACTCATGCTTGTTTGGGTCTTGACTTACGGGTTGAAGACCGAAGTTATGTTATTGATTTGATTTGTTTGCCACTTAAAGGCATCGACATGATTATTGGTATGGATTGGTTGTTAGCCAATGGGGCCATTTTGGATTGCAAGCAAAAGATCATTTCTTTTGCATTGAATGCTATGACATCGAAGGCCTCTATAGGACCAATAATATTATCTACCGCTCAGGTGGAGAGGTGCATCAGGAAGGGATGTCAAGGCTATGTTGTTTTCTTTTTGGTAAATGTAAATCAGGAAGTGGGAATCGAGCATTTTGATGTGGTAAGGGAATATCTTGAGGTATTTCCTGAAGAAGTATTTGGTCTTCCTTTAGAACGAAAGGTTGAATTTGCTATTGAGCTAGCTTTGGGAATTGCCCCCATCTCTAAGGCACCTTACCGTATGTCTCCTTCAGAGCTAGCGGAACTAAAGAAGCAACTGGAGGAACTTCTTGAGAATGGCTTTATCCAACCTAGTGTATCGCGATAGGGAGCACCAATATTATTTGTGAAGAAGAAAGATGGCAGCATGAGATTATGTATTGATTATCGCCAACTAAACAAAGTCACAATAAAAAATAAGTATCACTTGCCAAGAATTGATGACCTTTTAGACCAACTAGTTAGATCGGCAGTTTCCTCTAAGATTGATTTAAGGTCTGGGTACCATCAACTGAGTTTGAGCAGAAGACATTCCAAAGACTACCTTCCATACACGATATGGGCATTATGAGTTTATGGTGATGCCATTTGGTTTGACTAATGCTCCAGCAGTGTTTATGGATTACATGAACAGGATCTTTAGGCCATATTTGGATCGTTTCATTGTGGTTTTCAATGATGACATTCTAATATATTCTAAGAATGAGGTGGAACATTGGGAGCACCTTCATATTGTTCTGAGAATTCTACGAGATCATCAATTGTATGCCAAGTTAAGTAAATATGAGTTTTGGCTTAAGGAGGTGAAGTTTTTAGGTCATGTGGTATCTATTAAGGGTGTGGCCGTAGACCCTAGTAAAGTGGATGCAGTGTTGAAGTGGGAATCCCCAAAATCTGGAACCGAAGTGAGAAGTTTTGTTGGTTTAGCAGGTTATTATCGCCGATTCATCCAAGGGTTTTCCCAAATTGCAATGCCTCTTACTAAGTTGACAAAGAATGATCAACCATTTATCTGGACTGACAAATTGAGGTAGCCTTTTGGGAATTGAAGACGAGATTGACTACTGCTCCAGTACTCACCATTTCAAATCCTAGCCTTCCTTATGTCTTATACATTGATGCTTCACTGAAAGGTTTGGGATGTGTTTTAATGCAAGAGGGCAAGGTTGTGGCTTATGCTTCGAGACAACTAAAGCCTGATGAGGAGAACTACCCAACCCACGATTTGGAGCTAGTGGTAGTTGTATTTGCATTAAAAATATGTAGACATTATTTATATGGCTGACGGTTTGAGGTATTCAGTGACCATAAGAGCTTGAAATACTTGATGGACCAAAAGGAGCTCAACAACCGGCAACATCGATGGGTGGAGTTTCTGAAAGATTATGATTTTAAGCTTAAGTATCATCTAGGTAAGGTAAATATAGTTGTTGATGTAGAAAGACCGTTCATGTGAAAGACCGTTCATGTCTTTCACATGAGTCTGGAAGAGAATTATGCATTGGAGGACTTGATGGACTTTCAAGTTGCCCCAATGGCAAAGGCCACCCTATGCGCAATATTGGGAGGTTTTGATCTCTATAAGGATTTGAGCGCAACTCAAATGGAAGATGATCGATTAGTGCAATCAGAGAAGAGTTGGGGAATGGAAGGGGTGCCTAATTATGATATTGGTGATGCTGGTATCCTGAGAAATAAGAAAAGGATTTGTGTCCCTACAATGAGGAAATTAAGAAGACAATCCTAGAAGAAGCTCATAGGAGTCATTATGCCATGCATCCTGGAATCTCAAAGATGTATAATGATTTGAAGAGGGAGTATTGGTGGCTGTGAATGAAGAGAGATGTCACCAATTTTGTACTAAAGTGCTTAACTTGCCAGAAAGTCAACATAGAGCATCAAAAACCTCCAAGACTACTTCAAAATATAGAAATCCCTCAATGGAAGTAGGATAGCATCTCAATGGATTTCATCACCAGTTTGCCTCTGACACGTGCTAAGAATGACTCCATTTGGGTAATTGTTGATAGATTGACCAAATCTGCTCACTTATTGGCTTATAAAGTTGGTGATTGTTCGAGAGATTTGGCCGAGTTGTACATTAGGGAGATAGTTCGGCTTCATGGTGTGCCTAAGAGTATTATATCAGATTGAGATCCACGGTTCACTTCAAACTTTTGGATGTCATTACAGGAGGCTTTGGGTACTAAATTGAAGTATAGCACAACCTACCACCCTCAGACAGATGGACAAACAGAGAGGACCATTCAGACAATTGAGGATATGTTAAGGGCTTGTGCTATTGAGTTGCAAGGTAGTTGGGACGAGCACTTGGCTTTGGCTGAATTTGCATATAACAACAGTTATCACTCTAGTATTCAGATGGCACCCTTTAAGGCACTATATGGTCGAAAGTGTAGATCTCCTTTGTGTTGGACTGAATTGAGTGAGAGGACGGTTATTGGACCATACCTAGTTGATGAGACCACGAGAAAGGTTGAGATGATTAAGCAAAAGCTACTAACTGCACAAAGTCAACAAAAGAGCTATGCTGACCGTCGGAGAAGACCTTTAGAGTTTAGTGTGGGTGATCATGTATTTCTAAAGGTTTTGCCTGTCACAAGTATTGGCAGGGCCATCAGGGAGAAAAAGCTAACATCCCGTTTCATTGGTCCTTATGAGGTTTTAGAGAGGGTTGGACCAGTTGCCTACCAAATCGCTCTACCTCCACACTTGTCCAACTTGCACAACATGTTCCATGTGCCCCAACTAAAGAAGTATCACCCAGATCTTTCTCACATTATTGAACCAGAAGAAGTTGAGTTACGTGATAACTTGACCTATCAAGCAGAACCTAAAAGAATTTTAGATGTTTAGGACAAGCAGTTGCGAAATAAGACTATTGGGCTTGTGAAGGTCTTTTGGAAGGGTATGTCTCCTGGTGAGGCTACTTGGGAGACCGAAGAAAGGATGCGGTGCGAGTACCCAAGTTTGTTTTCTTGGTATGCTTGTGTCATTTGATTATGTAGTTTTGATTGTTGTTGCTTATCTTAGTTGCATTAGCTTTGTCTTAGTTATTCCTTACTTAAGTCATTGATTAACAAAATTTTGAGGATAAAATTCCTTCTATGTGGGGAGAGTTGTAACATCCTAAAAATATTTTTCTAAAATTTAGTATCATTGAAAATATTTATTCCATGATAATTGAAATTTATCTTTTGATTCTTAGAATAATATGTATTTACTCCAATATATCTTATAAATATTATATATATATATAAAGAACAGAGAATAGGAAAGAAAAGGGGATAACAGGAAGAAGAATATGAAATGGGGTACTTTATTGTAATTTTCTTTCATGGGTCCAATTACGTAATTTTAGCTAAAAATTAATTAGGTCAGGTCTTGCTTTTGTTTTATTCTGCCTCCCTTTTTTCCGTGTCCGCCGCATCAGTTCATCCCATTCAAGCTTTTTAAAGTTTAAAACTTATTTTGGTACGTAAAACCACCTCTAATTACTAAACTTCCTTCATGAAAATTTTTCTACTACTTTAAATTTATCTTATGGTATAATTTCTTTGAACAATAGAGCAAATTTTTGGTTTAGGGTTTATGTCAAATTTTGAGTTTTAGTGATAGATGACTATAGGATTGTAGAAATAAAATAATAGTATGATCTAACTAGTTTAGATTTGTATAATGGATGGATTGGGAATTTAAAATAATTTTTTATATATAATCCGTTTATTATTTGGGATAAATATAATGATTATACAGATTAAATATAAGTTTCATGACTTATTTTAGTTCATTGAAACCTATACTGATTATGTAATGAATTGGATTTGAGATTTATGAAAAAAATATGAATATTAGGAATTTTTGGAGAATGTTTTATTTAATTAAATTCAAGTATGACAGTTTTGATTATCGTTATATTAATATATAATTAAATTAATTGTGTAGATTGATTGTGTTATTGGTGACTTGAGCTTTGGGCTTTGAATTATTGTGGTATTGTGCACTTGCTTTGACGTGAGGTAATCAACTTCCATTTATGATGCATGCTTGTAGCATGTTTGTGAGTGATTTTCATACTTAATATAGTATTGAAATGCTTTAAAGCTATGGAATTATATTATTCTAATTGATATGTTGTTACAAACTTGTCATATGAGATTTAGTTGTTAATGATTGAATATATGAAGTTATGCAATGTAAAAGGGAAAAAAAAAGAAGAGAAGAGAAATGTGGATTATTACAAATTGTGATATGTTTTGTGTATGGATGTAGTTATATCTAGTAAATACTGATTTAAGAGGGAGTGGTGGTGGTTGATTTGAAGGAAATATATTACATAGGAGATAAGGGGGTGAATATGGCACATATGAGGAGATAAGGTGGAAGGCCTCTAGATGTACACTGGTTGGTCTTTTAGCCCTTTGTTTATATTATAGGGCCTTGACACCCCACTAGTGAACTAGAGGGGGAACCCATGGTCCAGTCTTGTGCTCTGTAGATCTGGCCAATCTATATCACTTGATCGGTGAACTTGTAAGTTAACTACCAGTCATATGGGTCAGTACTAGTCCATGGTTCAGTCAGAGGAAATAAGGCAGGAGAGAAGATAAGGAAGAATATAAATGAAATTAGTGAACTCTGATGTATGTTTATGCGTTACACATGTGAAATATATGTATGTATGTATGGGTATGTGAGAATTTGATTATTTCATATTTGTTCCAATTGACACCTCTCGAACATTTACTCATATGCTTAGTAAGTTGGTTTGTTGGTTGCTAAGACTTTCGTCTCATCCAGTTGATTTAACATTTTTCAAGTGATAATTCTCGAACAGGTCCTTCAGGGAAGGTGTAGGGGGCTTTTGGTGCTATTATGTTGTATAGCCTCCTCCTTATCTTTACGTGCTAAAAGTTGTATATTGTCATTGTAGGGCTTATGTTTTGGGATACCCTGACTTTTATACTTTTAGCCTTATTATTTTGTGGACTGTTACTGACACTACACAAAAACACCATATTTCTGACGGAAATGGATTCCATCGAAAATTCCGTCGAAAAGTGGTAGGAATTCTGTGGGAAAGTTTCCCACGGAATTTATCATATTGTTCAGAATTTATCACATAGCGTTTTGCTTCTTATTTTCTTCATATTTCGGACACCCAAGACAACTAATGTGTTTTGTTTTGTCTTCATAGGTTATAATTAAACATCCTCTAAAGTCTTTTAGCTTTAAAACATGTTTTTTCTTTTGGTGATGTTAAACAACAAAAGAATCAAACTTCCAATCTTGATAATGGTTTCACATCTTATACCATGAAAAACATTATAAAATCTGAAACCTATAATAACCTTAAGGCGTTGAAACATAGATGGCATATATGTTTGATTCCGCATGCTACCTCTCATAGTCCAAAGAAGAAGAATAAGATTATGAATCCATGAAGAAATGTGGAAGCAACTGGGGAAGAGAGAAAACACTTATTCAGTTATATGCATGATGAAGAAAACTTTGTGTGTTTATGTCTTATATTAGTTAATTATTTCATTGTCTAATTTGAAAATGAATTCTATTGCTTTTTGTTCACATGATGCTTTCCTTAGGCGAAAAGCAGATATAAGTTTTGACACAGGATCTAATCATGAAGAAGACAACTTATGGCTAGAGGTTTTGGGAGGAAAGAACAAAAAAGGTCGTCTTTATGGATTTGGATCTAAGACTGAAGATGTGGGTTGTTCCTCCTCTCATAGGTCATCTCCTTCCATTAACAACAACACACAGAACAATCCTGATGATGTTGATGAGTTGAACAAGAAGATAAGTGAGCTTAGCCAAGAGAATCAAGAGATTCGCCAAGAGAATCAAGAGATTCACCAAAATTATCAAGAGCTTCTGCAACAAAATGCACAGATCATTTCTGCATTGGAAAGAATGGGGATTAAATTTTCCATCTGATGATAACAATGATGCCAATGACGGTTGAGGGTCTTTTGATTTGTGGTTTTTTCTTATATGACAGAATTTTATAAATTCTTGTTGAACTTATTGTCTTTATTTACTGTAATATTTCAAATATACTGTTTGTTGAACTTCTAATGCATTTAATGTAATTTACATTTTCAAATTCAACAAATTTTTATTCATTATTGCTTTTCATATAATTGAAAATAAAAAATAAGCTTTCAAACATTGGGGAAAAAACAGGTCATTGACTGACCTGTGGCAATTTGCCACGGAATTTGCCACGAAAATTCTGTGGCAAATTGCCACAGAATCTGCCACGCAAAGGTTCCGTGGTAAATTGCCACGGAATTTTCCATGGGAAACGTCTGTAGCGAATTGAATTTTCCGTGGGAAACATTCCATGGCAATTTGCCACAAAATTTTCCGGGGGAAATTCCGTGACAAATTGCCACGAAATGTTTTGTGGGAAATTGATTCCGTGGCAATTTCCATCGCAAATTAGCGACGAAACTCCGTCTAAAAGTCCGTCTCTAATTAGCGACGGAATCAATTTTCCATCAGAAACTGATTTGTCACGATTGAATTTCCAACGGAACACTTTCCGTCGGAAATTAATTAGCCACAGAATTCCGTCAAAAAATACTATTCCGTGGCAAATTCTCTATTTTTTTGTAGTGTAAAAGGCCTGATGCCTATAATTGAGTGTTAGGATAATATGACTGTGGACCCGTAAATTTGAATTAACTTTTGTTAAATGTTTTCTTTTGAAAGAAATGCTTAAATTTGTAGTGAGATTATTATGGTATTAAATAATCATTTTTAATAATGAAAAAAAACGTTGTTACATTTAATATAGAATTTCCACCCCACTTTCATCTTCACCAAAAAAATAAAAAATAAAAAATTCTAACATCCAAATACAAACTTTTACCTAAACACGGCACTAATACAATAACTTTACAAACATTTAAATTGTTCGTGTTTCTAATATAAGAATTAAATAATTAACTTGTAGAAATTATGTTAATTATTTATAAAAATATGTATTGATTTTTTTATAAAATACCTTTTCAGCTTTTCTAGCAGCATTTACATTAAATCTAACGTTTGATGAGAACCCTTCAAATGGGCACTTAATAAGGTTTGTTTAAGAAAAAATTATAAATTTAAAAAAATTAATAAAATGATATTTTTAGAATTAAAATAAACACCAACTTTTATATTTTATATCTCCGCGCGGAGGGAGTATAATATTGCAGGCATGCAGCAAGTAGTGGCTTGCAAATAATTTAAAATCTTATCATACATGTCCCTCGCAACCCTCCATTTCGGTCAAACACTTTCTGTGCTCCACCCATCAATTTCTATATAAAGCATCCCACATATTTTCTGTGCTCCACCCATCAATTTCTATATAAAGCATCCCACACATCACATTCACTTGCATTCCAAGTTTCTCACTGGCGACCCATATAGCCTCTTGAGGCAGAAAAGTCTCATATAGTTCGAGCTGGCAAACTCAGAGCCATGTCTTCTTCAAGAGGAAGGGGAGAGAAACAAGAGGGTCGTCTCTGAGTTATACACAGCCTTGATCTCCAGAGACACCCACACTCTCCACCGTCTTCTAGCTTCTGACTTGGAATGGTGGTTCCATGGCCCTCCAAAACACCGTCACCATTTGCTCCCTCTTCTCACCGGGACCTCGCCGTCTTCCGTCGTCGTTTTGGTTCCTGATGTGGTGGTCGGGTTTGGATCGGTGGTGATCGCTGAAGGATACGACGAAGCCAACCTGTTGTGGTGGGTCCATGCTTGGAGTCTTACTGATGATGGCGTAATCACTCAGGTCAGGGAGTATCTGAATACTTCCCTCACAGTCACTCGGCTTGGGATTGGAGGAGGCGCCGCCTCTCCGTCATCATCGTCATCATCTTCGCCGCCGCCCTCCTCCTCCTCCTCCACCGTTGTTACTTCCAGTTGTCAAAGCATTTGGCAGAGCAAGCTTTGTGATGAGTCTGTCCCCGGCCTTATTCTGGCTGTCTAGTTTTAGAAATGAAAGTCCAGAATTGAAGGTTTGAATCTACTTTGAATCAAACTTCCTATATGTATATATATAGTATATGTGACATGCACGTGAGTGTCCATGCACGTGCCTTTTCTAATGTTTGAGTTTATGTTAAAGTGTCACTCCGATAATAAATTAGTGTTATTAGCTGCATAACTTTGTGTTGGATTGCCGAAGGTCACGTGTTTGGTGTACCTGATTGTGTCTTATAGACTTTCTAGAATGAATAGTTTATGAAACATGTAAGACTAGTAGCTGATTTGTATTATGAATTTGTTTGGAAAATAACAAAACCTTAGTTTGAAAAGTGATTTCACACAATCGGAAGTAAGTATGTGAGAGAGTTTTGTTTTAACTTGTATGAAATTGATTTTTAAAATTGATTAACAAACATGCTCAATATCTATATGTTTGTGTCAAATATGTCCGATTTATGTTGGATTTTGTCGAATTTGATTTCATAACATGTGAGGGATCTTAACACTTTTACGATGTTTTTTATAACTAAGGATTTAAGAAATGAGTTCCTTTCAAATTTTAACTGATAAATATTCTTTAATTCTCGGGTTTTATCATATAATTCCCTGTTATTTGTAGGAATTCAAAGTGCAATTAATATAAAACCCGAAAAATAAGGGATTTTGATTTTCTAAAATCCTAGACGAATTTATCTTTTGTTTTTAATTATAAAAACTATTATAAAAGTTGATCGAATTTCTACAAGCCAATCATATTTTATCAAAAGTACAAGTTAATCCTTGTTAAAGAAAAACTTTTATTTTTAATTCATTACTTCACAATCCCATCATCTACTACAAGTCACGGATTTGAATTACAAATTAAGGTATTTGAATATACTAATTGAATTGTCTAAGTTTTTAGATTTAGAATTTTTTTATATTATCATCTTTAATATAAGAGCTAATTGATCTTTTTATTCAAAATTTAGGGAAGCTAAATTTTTAAAATATTTACACGTAGGTAAAAGGATAAAATTCAAGATAACTCATGCATATCTGATCTTTTTTTTTATTAAGTTAAATAAATAAATTTAAAATATTTTTATATTTGTAAAAGGATAAAATCTAATGAAGTATAAAAACACTTAAAGATATAAATATATATATAATATATTAACATTTATTTTTGTTCAAAAATGATTATAACCTTAATAAGATATTAAACAAACGAAGAATATATCGGTCAATGGCCTCAATAAGATATTGTGATAGGTAGTAAGCCATCTTCTTTCAAAAGCTTCGTTGGCTCCTGCCGGGGCTTTTCCTGAGACAAAGATCGGTTCTGCAAACTAAAAGCACTATCAATATGATGAGAATGGACAGCGAGCCTCCTCCGTTTCTTACTAAAGAAATCATAACAAACATTCTCAAATGCCTTCCTGTGAAGTCGCTGATCCGATTCCAAAGTGTTTACAAACAATGGAAGAGTATCATCAAAAGTCAATCCTTCATTGCAGAACACCTTGACCACCCCACTCATCAAGATCTTTCTGTTCTTTTAGGACAGAATCCTTTGTTCTTGTGTTCGCTCGATTCCGAGCTGCAAGTCTGTTAAGTTCATACCGCCCCTTTGCTCAATTCCTTCGTTCATGCTACCATCGTGGGTGCCTGCAATTTATGCTGTGGAATCCTGCCATTAGAGAGTTCAGATGTGTGCCTGCAAGAACTCATGCCCACTCTGATGTTTGCATGGGAGGATTTGGGTTCAATCCGGTGGTTAATGATTACAAGATAGTGAGAACTTATGCTAAGTACAAACGCCCGGTGAATCGAGTAGAGGTGTTTTCATTAAGCAGAGGGTCATGGGAAGGAATAAACATTGGGAACTTGAAGGGGATTAATCTTTATCCTGAAACTGAGAGTGTCAGCGTTAACGGAGCTACATTCTGGTTTGGGTCAAAGAAGGTTAAAGAAGATGATACTGATCATCATGTGGCTGAAGATACTCCTGACATGGTTTTTATAGTTTCATTTGACATAGCAAAGGAAGCCTTTACATTGATTCCAAGGCCTGATTTAGGCTATTGTGCATTTGAAAAGCTTACTGTTTATAAAAACAAACTTGCCTTGATTTGTGACTTTTGGGAGGTGGACTGTAACATGGACCGGGAAAGGTGTGGTGTGACTGACCTATGGGTGCCGGGGGACCCACATGTGAATATGAAAAAAGATGGAGTAGTTGGATTAAAATATTTACTACCAATTCATATCCAGGCAGAATATTTTTGCCTGTGACTGTTTTGAGGAACCAAATTATCTGCAAAAGTAATTTGGGAAGGGGTCTAGATAAAGGAATGGATCTTCTGGATCTGTGGGATATCACTACTGGTGAAGCCAAGAGTTTGGGTGTTTCCACTTCCGGTGTTCATAATATCTGCAGTAATGCAGAAAGCTTGGCATCACTCGGCCCATATCACTGATTCTAAATCTTCATCGTTACATTGCAGATTTAATTTCCTCAGTAATCATTCTTTTCCTATAGTATTTGTTGGCTTTTGGAGATGTTATCCAAGATGATGAACATAGATATGTAGCAATTGATCTAATTAACTATATAATTTGGGGCTTGTTTAATTTTTTTTTTTTTGAGTTAATAATATGTCACTTGGTTTATTATGAGAAGTAAATAAATATACGATACAAATTAAATAGCACAGAAGATACCATAATTATTATCATGAAAAACCTTCGGTAAAAGCAACGGGTTATCCATAATAGAGAAAATAAAATCCACTATGATCACAGTGGGATTATACGAAAGTTACAATCACATACACAAATACGTGTGATGCTACCAAAATTAATTATGTACCGCAAGTGTACGGGTCGAGAAAATAATAAATGGTGAATCAAGGTCGATCCCACATAGACTCAATTTAGTTGGTGAATAGGCACTAGAAATCTAATTTTTGTTTAAGTTGAGTGAATAAAAATATGATAATGAAAATATAAATTCAATTAAATTAAAATATTAATTCTAAAATGCTAGAAACTTTTAATTGACACAAGCAACCTAGAGTGGCTAATCCCTTCTTTAAGTTTTAGAGCATGTTTTTACCCAAATAAATATATTTAAATTTTAATTGGTTAATCTAGAGTCTAAATAGTTGCAGTGTCTCCCGATCATCTACAACCCTCTCTCAACTAGAACTATTATTCCTTATATAGTTATTTAAGAGGCATTAACTAGAATGGTTTCACTCTAATATGATTATGTGAGTCCCGTAGGTATATTCCTATCCTAAAGGCAAATTAGAATAAATTATAATATCACATTATTCAGTTTAAAGGTCTAATATAGATCCCTCTCCCAAGGTTAATCTAAATTTCCCAAATTTATATTTAATGTTGATCAGGCATTAAATAGACAATAAATTTAAACTGAATAAACATAATTAAAATTCGATATAAAAATTGGTTCAAACATGCTCAAATCCTTAAATCAGTTCATAGCTACTCTAGATTTAGGGAGAGTTAGCCACACATAGTTCTAAACAAATCAATAATAGAAATATTCAGATTCAGAAAAATCATAAAGAAAAGAGAGAAGAAAGATGCAGCCAATGATGAAGATAAATTCTTCTCCAGCGACGCTCTTCTCCGACGTGCGTGTAAATGCGTGTGTGCGCTTCAATCTCCTTGGTCGTCCTTCCCCAGATGTGCGTGTGTGGATGAATGGGTTTGTGCGTGAAGGAATGGATGCGTGTGTGTGAACGGATGTGTACGCCAATGGATTATAGATGAATTGGATGGCTCTGGACGTTTGTGTGCGTGAATGGATTATGGATGAATTGGTTCTCCAGGTGTTTGTGTCTCCGTGCGTTCGTCCCTCTGTGTGTTCCCTTTTCTCTCTTGAATGATATATATATCCACAAAATGCCAAAACCGCCGGTGCTCCTCTTTCTTGATTTGCCAAGATCTCCTCCTTTTTCTTTGCTTTCTAGAAAATTACAAAATAATAAAATAAACAGAAATAGAATAAAACAAAAAAAAATTAAAATTCCTAAATATATTAAATTATTCTTATTATCAGTTATGATTTAATGAATCTATAAGATATTGCATTATTTGATAGATTTGCTATTTTAAACTCAGAATCTTTTAAAATTTAAATTGATAACTCTCCAAATATATCAAAAATATATCTCAAATATAATAAAAATTGGAGAGTTATCAACGTGCAAATAGTAGGCCAAACATCTAAAGTTACAAGTTTACATTAGATAATAAAGAAGTTGAAAGTATAGAGAAAATAGAGCAACGTGCAAACTCAATATCTCTTATACCAAGTAACGAATAGACTAGGCCAACGTTTAGAATGATGCATTCAAAACTACAAACTCACTGACAAAATTTCAACATAATCCAATAGTTAACAAATACATAAACTCTATCTTACTAAAAATGTTTTATAAACCCATAAACACTGTTTTTTAAAAAGACCTCCCCATTTAATCTAGTTTGCCCCCTCTTGCCCCCCTCCATTTAAATAAATGAGACATAAATGAACTTTAACTATTGAGCTTTTCTCGGTATAGGAAGAAAACCTAATCAAATATAATTATATTTAAGATTTATACTCCTAAAATATATAGAATATAAGATATAATACAATTTCTAATCATTTTCAAATCATATAAATAATATAATATCAACACTCCTGTTCAAACTCAAGACGGATCTTGAGTTTGCCTACTTCAAAAGCAAAGGGAGCATGTCGTTTTCTATTTGCAATTAATTTAACTTAAGTGCCATGGAATTCAAACTCAATTTCATGATATTTAGGGACTTAGTCTTTTTTTTTTTTTAATTTCCTAGGACCCCAATTTTTTAAGGGTTAATTTTCTCACATGTATCCAATACCTTAAAGAATTTTGTATTGCATCTAACATTTTAAAGTATTTTTTTAGAAGTATCGAGCTTTCTAAAATATTTCTTTTTAAAGTGCATTTAGAACCTTAAAATATTTTTTGATGCATTCAAAACTAAAACATGCAAGATACTTTAAGACGCTAGATGCACCTTAAAAACTACTTAAACTACTGCATGCATTACAAAATAGATGTATAGGAGGACATACTACTGCCCATTTTTTAAAATACTTATATCTGTTATGAATTTGAGAGAAAGGGAAAGAATGAAGAGAGAAAAGTATAGAGCAAAATGAGGAAGAAAAATAACTGTTATTACTTATCTTTAGGATATGCCTTATATTTATAGGCATGGATGTACATTGTTAGGATATATTATAATAAAAGATAAATAATCAGGAATAACAAATCATATATGGACATCCAAACAGAAAGATATTTATAACACTCCCCCTTGGATGTCCATTACTAAACATGTGCCTCCTCAAAAAAAAACTCCAACTAAGAAAAACCCAATGGGATAAAAACCTAGTAGAAGAAAAAAAAAGAGTACACAGTTTATTGATACACTTCCTAATGCTGCCTCATTAAAAACCTTTCTAGGAAAACCCAGTGGGACAAAACCTAGATAAGGGAAAAAGAGTACAGCGTGTATCGACTCCCC
>QFDD01005489.1:0-12139 GCA_006871305.1 Vachellia collinsii | reverse complement strand
TGTGTTCCATAAACCAGTAATTAATCCGTCCCGCCAGCTATTATTTTCATACAACGCACTACTTTATAAAACGGATGAATGGATGAAGGACGGACCACATGTGCACGTATCAATCATCCATGTGCCCATACACCTACTTCCGTGATATAGTGAAGCCGTAACATATTGAATGCTGTTAAAGTTATGAATCTGTTGGCTCTCCGTTGGCCCAAGAAGGGGAAGAGGAAGAAGAAGCTGTTGCTTCTCCACTGATCTTGGTCTCAGCCTTTTTCAAGCTTTCACCACATTTTCAACATGATGCATTTCTCTCTTCCACAACCTTCCGTTATGCAAAACAGAATAAGAGGAGCATAATTGTTAAGATATATGCTTATAATTGGTGTGCTAATCGAGTTACATTAAATTGCAAGTCTGATCGATATGAGAAAAGGATCTAAATATTATCATGTATGTTTGCTTCACCACCTTGTTACGTACTTTTTCATCCAACCTACACATATTTATCAGAAAAATCTATGAAGATGTCTCCAAGTAATATAGTGGGTTTGAACCTTGATTTATCATGTTATAAAAAATTAATTATTTCCGTTATATCCAACCTCTATTAGTATATAGTGTTACCATAGGAAAAAAGAGAAATATCTGCATTGATCAGTGTATTTTTCCCTTAGTTTTGGTATTGAGTTGGCTATGGGCCAATCTACGATAAAGTGGGTTGATTCGATCGTAATGATATGGAAGCTGGATTGTCTAATACTACCTCAAATCCTCAATATTGGTTTTCGTTTTGTTATGGACATAAAATACAAGGCAAATCCTAGTATAGAATTTCAAGCCAACAGCTAGAATTTTAAAATTAGTAAAAATTGGGAAAAAAATCCTTTATTAGGGAATTAATTGTAAAATGAGACCTACTCAGTTGCACATAATGTGGAAACTCAGTTGCATCTGCGTGGAAAGTCCCATGTTACAATTAATTTCTTAATGAAGAACTTTTTTCCAATTCTCCCTTAAAATTATTGTACAGAATTTAAAGACAGAAAAATCATGACATAAATTCTTAAACTAAGAACTTTGTTTGAAATGAAAATACTTTGATCATTTTATTTTTTGAAATAATTATAGGACTTAGAATGTTTATAATCAATTATGCTAGCTCTTATATATTATATATAAAATATAAAACATCATTAGCAATATTTAATTATCTACTTAAAGAAAAGGATAGAGTCTGCCGTGACCCTAAGGTCTGTTTGGATAATAAATTCTAAAAAGAAAGAATTCTAAGAAATTTTTTTTTATTAGGGGTGTTGATTTCATATCACAATTTTTAGTGTATAAAATAATCACTAATGGGTCTGTTTAGAATGATGTTAGTGAAACACAATTACGTAATTTAAGATAAAATTTATATTACATATTTATCTCATAAACCGTATATTACGTTAAAAAAATAGTTTTTATAACTAAATTGCCCACAACGTTATTAACGATTATTGGTGGATGGCGTTTAACAAATACCTAGCTTCAAACTCTTCATGTTATTCAGACAAAAAAAAAAAGAAAAGAAAATATCGTCGTGTTATCATGCTCTTCCAAACTCGTACGATATTTTGCCGATAAATTCCAGCTTAAAGTTTCTCGCGGCCTCCCTCTTTCTCGTAGTCACAGCCCCTACCAAATGGAAAAGTTGGAAAAGCGTAAAAAGAAGACGCAGCAGCAGAAGCAAATGAGAGAGAGGGAAGAGCAAGTTGAAGAAGAAGCTGTACCATGCTTCAATGCACATTTATTTACCATTCTGCCATTGCCATTATTACCTCCTGCTTCCCTTTTCTACCTCCTCCTCCATCACACCCTCTCTCTCTCTATATATATATATATGTGTATGATTAAATATATTTATATACATATCCATCCCTCTAGCAAGTTATACATATTTGTAAAAGCTGCTTCCATGAACCCCTTCTTCTTCTTCATCTTCTTCTTCGTTACTTATACTCTGCCTTTCAATTCAAGCGATCTACGATAGTTTTTAACTGAATGCATCCTCCTCCTTTTCCTCTCCCTCATTTTATCAATTAAATCCTTCGATCTCTTACTTCATAACTCCACTCAAGTGCTCCTTACCTCGCATTGAGGCCGTTTTTTGTTTTCTGACCACCATCATTCATTCCTCATCTCACGGCATTTTGAATGCAGCTGTTACTGTTTTGATTGAGGATTGATATTTGGCATCGTTTGTTTTCAATAAGAGGAAAAAGAAATTGTTAGGAATTCAAAATGCGAGTGAGAGAGATGCATCCTTTGTGCTGTATTTCCCTCGAAACTCCCGGCATCGGGAACCAATCACCGGATGTGTCCCTTTCGAGGACCAGAAGTCTCCCGGCGAGTTTCGAGGCTGCTGGATCTGATGGCAATGCCGCTGCACGGGCTCAGGGATCGGAGACTACGGTGGCCGGCATACTCTACAAATGGACTAACTATGGTAAGGGATGGAGATCCCGATGGTTTCTGTTGAGGAATGGCGTGCTTTCTTACGCTAAGATCCGATGGCCGGAGAACCTCAATCTCCTAACACCCGCCGACGACGTCAAGTTGATTGGCGAAAATTCCACCAATCGACTGGCGAGGATGGACAGCGGGAGTAACACGAGACGAAAGCACCATAAAACAGCTTCTGGCGTAGTCCATCTCAAGGTAACGTGAGCACTGAATTATTTGATCGATTGCTATATTCATTCTCTCTTTCGGTAGGTCGCCGTGTTGATGGCGATCTGAGTAACAGTGATAAACGCGGGGCGATTGGGTCCCGTGCAACGGGTCTTTCCCGGGTTTCATATAATCCTAGTGGTTGGTTATTCTGGTGTGAGGTTCTTGCAGAGGCAACATTTTGGTTTCAAACGAAACTTTTATTCACTTTTTTTAATTATGAACACAAGGCCAATAGTAACCGTGGTCATGAGAATCCTCAATCAGAATCTATTTGTGCCAGAAAAAGCTTCGATGTCCGAGCGCTCATGTATTTACTCAATGGTTTTAAGTTTCTACCATCGTTTTCTCACCCTCTCACTGTTTTCAATTAATCTCTCTCTCCTGAGCTTTGGGTTTTAATTTCAAAATCGGACTTTTTAGTTCAGTTTTACAGTTTTTAAACTGGTTGTTAAAGGCTAGTGGGTCACATCAACAGGTGGGTGAGGGTCCGGATGGCCTATGTTGTAGCCCTTGGCATTAACTTGCGGTCACATCATTTGGGATCTTAAAATAGTTTTCTTCTTATTCCACTTAAGACGTTTTCCCGGTGCCGTCACACTGCAAATCTAACCCAATCTGCTGTCCTCCCTGAGGCCCTCGGGGAAAACAGTTAAGTTAATCTCTCAAGTCGTTCGATTCCTTTCTTGGTTGTTTTCAGCATTTTCCTTCTGTGAAAGTTGATCTTATGAGTATGTGTTAAAAGAAGTAAGTTTCACGTTACTTAAGAGAATGAGAGATCAAGTTTATATATATCAAAATGCTTTATAGGTTAGTAACATATGTTAGGAATGGTGGGTTTGCGCGCACAACAAATGGGTCACCATTAGAAAATTAATGCTAGTACAATTTTACGAATATATTTTTGGCTTACCGGAATTTTTTTTTTTAATTTCAAGAGGTTTACTTAGAAACGTTATATTTTTCGAGTACAGATTGGAGGGATCTCTCTTTCCGGTTTTTGGTCGTTCTCCAACAGTATTCTTAACCTATGGTCGTATATGTTCGGTCAAGAGCTTTTAGTGTGCCTCTTCTTTCATTGATTCACGTCTATAAATAGAATTCCTGTCAGAATTTTAGATGCACGCAAGAATTCCTCCGATCTCTTTTTCTCGTTGTCCATTTCCTCCTTTGAGTTCTTACTTCCTTCCATCAATTCTGTGCTCTCTATTACCGCATGAGGGATCCGTTTAATCCTGGATGGTGCTGCTTCATCTTTGCCGGTTGCAGCAGAATAACTCTTAAAAACAGTGTCCTTTGATACGATTCGGATCGTTTGTTCTTCTGCTCATGCCTAGCAAACAACAATACTACACTCATCAACCCTCCACCGCGACTATTCACAATTCCATGACTTGCTTTTCAATGCTTTGTCCTCCAATCTAGATTGTTGCTGTAACTCCGAATATTTCAATGTGTTGAAACAAAAGGTGCTCCAATTTTATGTGGCGTCTATTTTAACCTTAACAGCATACAAAACAAGTAACAGTGCAACAATTGGTTTCTTTATTATTTGCCTTTGTTATTTTAGGGTTTTGTCAGGGAATCACAGATCTATACTGTGGCATGATTAATAAACATTTTACCTTTATTTTGATTAGCGTTGGATTTACATATTTAACATGATTTTTGTATGGAAACGACAACCAGACCTATCGTCTAAGCTTCATCATCGTGTATAATGAGTGGCATTGGAGTTGAGATGAAAAGTGTGTTTTTGGGGGGGTAGTGTAGATATTTATAGTTAGCTTTGAAAGCTACTTTTTACAACGTGAGTAGAGTTTTGTCATAATGCCATTCCAGACACCATTGTAGACAGACTTTATATTTGTGAGATAAGCTTTATCTCGGTAGCGTTTCAAAAAGATCCTACATTTATTGAGTTTGAGGACTTTTTGACTTTTTTTTAATAATAGAAAGTTTATATGAGTTAGATACAGAAATTCATTAGATCCACTAGTATTATGGCATGCTTTTATGTTAAGAGAGCATTTACAAATAGTTCATCAACAAGGTCTTTATATTGATATCAGGATTTGAAATCATGACGGTATGTATTATGAGTCAATTCCTTACTAACTGAATTAACTTTTGCTTTTAGCTTTTTGACTTTTTAATGACCCCATATATGAGTGGAGGGTGCTATCAACCAGCTATTCAGATACTCTAATCCAACTTAACTAATTCTAATCTAACTGTAATTCTAATTGTTTTTTAGATTGGGTCCATGTTTTGTGCAGGAATTAAAATAAGGTATATTTTTTCTAGACCAAGTGGCGGCGCATGAAATTTGCACCTAATTTGATAAGGTGCAAAATTATGAGCACTGGATTTGATTATTAAGCCGCACTGTCATGATTTTTTTCTTGCCAATGACTGGTGTTACTACAAACAGTTCAAATTTATATAGCGTTATCTATAAATGCAATTACATATACACATCTGAAGGTATGGATTTTACTGTAATTTAGTGGAGGCAAGACAAAAGGTTGCTGTCACTATTGGAAGTTAGAACTCCCGGACTCTTCTCCCATATAAGCGGCTGATCGAAGAAGTAAACAAGTTAATAACTAATATAAATTGATTTCCATTGGCTTATTCTTGAAACCTACGCACTGTTGTCTTGAATCATTGTAGCGATATAGCTAATCTAAACCGAGTGGGGTTCAGCTCGTAAAATATCAGTTCGAAAGTGATTAGGCCTTCTCTCACTATAAACGTGAGTTTTTCCCCAAAAACAAAAAGATTCCCCAGGAATCGATGCTTGTTCTATCTAGCAAGGCTCTCTTCATCGCTTTTCTTTGAATTTTTCTCCGCGTATTGACATTACTGAACATTTTTGTGTGAATTCTGAGCAGATCTCGTCATTTAGAGAGAGCAAGTCAGATGATCGCCGCTTCTATATATTTACAGCAACGAAGACTCTCCATCTCAGAACTGATTCAAGGAAAGATAGGGTGGCTTGGATCCAGGCCTTAGTCTCAACTCGCAGCCTCTATCCACTTAGACCGCTCCATGATAACCTCTCCCTTGTGCCCAACGATATATCTATATCAACCGAGAGGCTTAGGAAACGCTTGCTTGAAGTGGGAACCGCTGAGAACCTTGTGAAGGAGTGTGAACAAATCATGCTCTCACAGTTCTCGGAAGTTCAAGGCCAACTTAAAATTCTCTGTGGAGAACGATCTAATTTGCTCGATACCATAAGGCAATTGGAGGTAATTAACTCGATGCTTTCTCTACCTGCATCGTCCCCGATATTTGGTTGATTTGAAAATTAATACCACCACATCAAAGTAATTTGCCCCTTGAACAACCCTTCATAGCGTTTTATATTTTACTGGAAGAGAACTTATGTTTGTTTGAATTATGAATTATACAACATTATTATGACTTCAAGTGACTAGCTTTCTCATGTGCATTTTCTTATCGTGGGTACCACCATGGATGGACCATTAGTGAGTCAGCTTGACAAGACCTTCTTTGAATATTCTTGCGTTGGATACTTTAGTTCCGTTCCAGGCTTCTGCGTTGTGTCATTCCTTTTTCTTATTTGCGAAAGTGGTTTTTTCTAAGCTACGACAAGGTTCGCTGTTTATTCTTTCTTTTAGTTATTTTTTGGCTCTTCAATTAATAGTAACATTACCAACTTATTCACCATCCAATTATATTTATTTTTTCTTCTGCCCATAATTCTATTTTTGAGTTTTGACATATTGATTCCAATCTTTCAGCACAGTTTTTTTTTTTACCGCCGACAAAAGCATCGCTTGCAAACAAATGCGTTGTGTATTTCTGAACCGAAAAAACCATTTTGAATGTTTTCCTGGAGAGTAATCTTTTTATTGCTTCTCCAATGAGAGGTCTTCGATATGAAAGAAACTGCATTAGAATTTTGCTCCCATCAAATGAATACATGTTTTATAAACATATGGCTCTAGCTTCATATGATGAGCTAAGCTAGTAAATTCATGCTGGTTCAACTAGAGGGGGTATTTCAGGAACCAGGTCGCGTAGCTTATATGCAAGACGCATGCCATATATTAAGATGTGTTGGTTTTTGTGATCATACAATTTTTGATGCTCTGATGGTTTTTTCTACTTTGTCTTCTAGGAGTCAAGTTAACGGCGACGTTGGTTAATGTGTCAACTGTTTTCTCCCCCCACCAAAGTTGCCATGATTCAAAATGCTTCTATAACTTTCATCTTTCTTCATGTCTTCTTCTTTCTTGCTTGACATTTGATTATCATTTGTGTCCTGTTTTTTGTAGCTTGGTTTCCAAATGTGCATATGCTGGTTCGTTTCTGTGTCACTTGCAAAACTGAATACTTCTATTGATCATAAACAGGCAGCTAATATTGAACCTGAAGCCTCAGGAATCCATGATGGTGAATATCAATTAACGAAGCACGAAATTTCCAGTCTAGGACGTGGTAAATATAGTGGTACTGGTAGCACCTTTGTATTTGTTACTATCGCTTCCATATACAGATGTTGTTGCTTTCACTTCTCTTATCCGACGTACTAGCATGTGGCTGAATAGGGATTCTTTGTCTTGCTTGAAAGCCATCACATGGAGCTATGCTCTTGTCTTTACGTGAACAAGAATAATATTTCTGTCATGGGTTGTTTATGTCAACTCTCTTTAACTCTGTCCTCCCAATGGGCCAGGCTCCTCTCCCGTCTATGTTTTTGTTTAATTAACATTGCCGGTAGATCTCTGCTCATAGGCCTCTATTTGCTGGCTTCTTCCGATGTATTATAATAATATTCAAGGTAATTCCATCTTGAGGTTATGGTTTGTTTGTTTTTTCAGCTATGAACACATGTTTGAAAAATTCTGTGGTCAATGTCATGTTATTGATCTCTTTTGCTTCGTTATTGTATCGTTCATATTAACTATTTCCAGCTATAAATGTGAAATTCTTATCTAATGATACATATGGAAGTGCATCGGCGTTTGTTTGTTTACTAAATCAAATCTGTTTTCAATATTATATATGATCTCAACCTTTCATTTATGCTATCATTTTTTCCTAACATTTTCCTGATATTACAATTTGTTCAAACTTTTTTTTATTGTCAGAGTGCAGTACAACTGAATCATCCGATGATATTGAGAAATTGGATATGGAGGAAGCGTCAGAGGAAGATGAGATCTCATTTTATGATACTAGAGAGTACTTTACAGAACCTGGTGGTAGTAGGGGGTCTAAGAGATATCTGGATGAGGGGAACAAATGCAGGGAATTTCTCTCGAAATGCATTGATGTGGAGAAAACTCAGCCTGAGAAAGCAGTTTATAATTCTAGGAACCCTCAGATAACAAGACGAAAAAAGCTTCCAGATCCTGTAGAGAAAGAGAAGGGTGTTAGCCTTTGGTCAATAATCAAGGACAACGTGGGCAAGGATCTCACTCGAGTTTGTCTTCCTGTGTACTTTAATGAGCCTATATCATCTCTTCAGAAGTGTTGTGAGGACTTGGAGTACTCTTTTCTTTTGGATCAAGCTTATGAGCATGGAAAATCAGTAAGATACCCATCTATCTAGATTGTGCCAGTAATTTGTCTTGGAAGTGTAAAAAGCTGAAAAATTAGCAACTTAAAACTTGTGTTTCATATATTGTTTTACTGTTAATCTGGTGAATGATATTTTTAATATTCATTAAATTTCAATTTGCAATAAATTTTAAGGGTTGCTCTGTGCTGTTGACTAATGTATCCTTTCCACTGTATCAATGCCAGGATTTCAACTCAGTATTGAATGAATTTCACTTTTATGTTCATAACGAAGGGGAAGGGGAAGAAAAACCATACTTTTTACCTAGCAATAATTCGATTATGGGGCATAGAAATTGAAATAACTGTATCTTAATATTTTGATAGATATGACTGTCACTTTTGCCTCGGGGGATTATTGAAAATATTTATGCAAGTAATTGCTCTAAAATGTGTTCAGAGGTCTTTAGGATGCATTTTTGTGCTAATCATTCGGAAATCTGAAGTCTTCCTCTTCCGCTTTGTTTACTAGTTTTTGTAGTAAAATGATGTAAAGATTTTAAGAGTAAAAGCTGACATCATTATGATGTTACTGAATACGAACTTCTCCATTTGGAATTCTTTTTTCAGGGAAACAGTCTCCTCCGGGCATTGAATGTTGCTGCATTTGCAGTTTCAGGATATGCATCATCTGATGGTCGTCATTGTAAACCCTTTAATCCTTTATTAGGGGAAACATATGAAGCTGATTTTCCTGAGCAAGGAATTCGTTTCTTTTCTGAGAAGGTTAGTACCTTGTAATTAAATGACTAACACATATGGTTGAAGGCGATGCCAGTTATTATGCAGCCGTGGCTTTGATGTTGGAGTAGGGATCATAATTCATAAGTGACCTTAGAGGTTGAGTTATGCTTTGTATATCCGAAATTCAAACTTGGCCTCACAAAGCAAAACATAGAAGTTTTTGTAGAATTGCATAAGAGGTCAAAGTACTTAAAAATACAAGGGATTTCTTGAGAAGTTAGGATTGATCTTGTGTCCCCGATTAGTTTTGCTGTTATGCCAACTATGTATTGATTCATCTACATCAAAAATCAAAATTTCTTTCTCAATATATATTTGTATGCCTACTATTACCTGTGCAACAAAATCAAATTTTGATGTTTGTTTGTTCACTATGTTGTAATAGGTCAGTCATCATCCAACTCTCATTGCCTGCCACAGTGAAGGTAGAGGGTGGAAGTTTTGGGGTGACAGTAACATCCATTCTAAGTTTTGGGGAAGGTCAATTCAGCTTGATCCAGTCGGAGTTTTGACCCTAGAGTTTGATGATGGTGAAATTTTTCGGTGGAGCAAGGTTTGAATTGCTGAAAAACTCTGTTTCCGCAGCATGCTAGTACATATTATAATGATTTTTTTTCTTCTTTTGGTTGCTTTTATTAGGTCACTACAACAATTTATAACCTTATTCTTGGCAAAATATACTGTGACCATCATGGGAGCATGGACATACGTGGGAACCGCCAATACTCATGTAGACTTAAATTCAAAGAACAGTCAATTCTTGACCGAAATCCCCACCAGGTAGCGTTTCTACTAATGATTAGCAAGAGTTTATCCTTTATCTTTGCATGCTTGAACCAGAGTGCTCTTGTGCATTTAACTATTTTGCAACTGATCAGGTACTTGGATTCATTGAAGATGCTTCGGGGAAAAAAGCAGCTTCTTTATTTGGCAAGTGGGATGACAGCATGTCTTACATTATTGGCGACGTGAATGTGAAGCCGAAAGATTCCAGTTCATCAGATTCACGTCTGTTGTGGAAAAGGAATATGCCTCCCATCAACCTGACACGGTACAATATGACATCTTTTGCCATCACATTGAACGAGCTTACGCCTGGACTAAAGGTAGTGAGGATGTATTAAATCAGTATTTGATGTGCATTTCCATTTTCTTGTCATGCATCTCTAATTGTTTTTATAGCTTAGTCTGATCCCGGGTATTTGATCACGGGTTAAAGGAGAAACTCCCACCCACGGATTCCAGGCTCAGACCGGATCAGCGGTACCTAGAAAATGGGGAATACGAGAAGGCTAACTCAGAGAAACTAAGGTTGGAAAGGAGGCAAAGAATGGTATGTTTGGCAGCTATTCTCCATATCGTGTATAGGTGTGACTGCATTGTTACTGAACAAGAGCCATTTTGGCCTTCTGAACCTCTTTCCTTCTGATGCCCAAGAAAAAAATGATGCATGGTCTGTTGCTTGCTGCCTGTGTTTGTCTCTATTTTTTTCTCCCTTCCTGTCGCTTTGTATTATGATCTTCAATGTTCCAATATTTCATTTTTTGTGTGTAGTCGAGGAAGATGCAAGAAAATGGCTGGAGACCAAGATGGTTCCAAAGAGAAGGAGAAAATGGAACATTTCGCTATGTAGGCGGGTATTGGGAAGCCAGAGAGCGTGGAACTTGGGATGGCTGCCCAAATATATTTGATGAAGTTAACGAAGACTTGTAAATCCTTTAGATACATCTTGATTTTAATTCAGGTAATGTTTAAATCTTTTTAAACCATATTTGGCTCGGCTCTCTGGCAACTCACACGCACACGCTTAAGCGTCTGAGATCAGAGTTGGCTCCCTGGGGTAATGACACTAACACTATTGCAGAGTTGAGATAGCGATAATATATGGAAATTAGGCAGCAGAAAGCTTTAGCGTCAAAGTTGTATCATATGGCGAAGCGGGTCCACTTTCAGTTCTGGTTGCTTGATTGGGAGTGGTAGTGGCTTCGTAGTTTTTCCAATCCATCGACACGAAGCGAGAGAAAAACGTGTATCCATCATTTCCCGGATTTGCCATGTGATGTGGATCAAACTTCAATGCAGGTGGTGGTGGTGGTGGACGTGTAGTGTAATTTTTATTTCTTGGGCTGAGATAGACTTCTAGCTAGGCTTTCCAGGATCTGTGATGGAGTCGAAATCAAATTGATTTTGGTAGAAGAAAAAAACAAGGAAAGAGAAAGAAATCCCAAATTGAGGCTGTTATTTGATTTTGTTGAGAGCATATGAGGGAATAATTCAGCTAGATCAGGGTGTCATGCATGTCAATGATAGTCATATGATAGGGTTTTATTTTTATATCTTAGTGTAATTACTGGGGGCATGAACTTCCCTCTCCCCTTTCTGCTGAATCCTGATGCCTGTTGCTGACTTGGCCGGAGAGATGTAGATTCTTTGTAATAATGACATTATTGTTAATATTTTCTTGTAAGAAATAAATGGCAAATATATATACACACTCACTGGTATGTGTAATCCTCAACTTCCACAAATCAATTAAAAAAATATTTTTAAAATAAAATCCTTTTCACATACTTATCTCGAATACTTAAAAAAATTAATCCAAATATCACAATCAACCAATGCCCTGAACTGGGGCCATCAATCATCAAAGTTATCAAGTTGTAGCTTACACACTTTTAAAGTGCCGGTGTCATAAAATTTATACTATCTCTAATAAAATTATTTCAATTATCTTTTTTTATGGATATTATATCTCATAAAGTTATCTTGATTATTTCTCTATCACTCACCCATTATAGTAGTTAATAGATATATGTGAAACCTATAAAAAAAAAAGATAGAACATTTCATTGAAAAGAATATTAATGATGTGACATTTTAATAGTACGTAAGTATACTTAATCAAGTTGAAATATGGGACATTTAAGTCGGCTGAGGCATTCATTCACCCAATTGGGTTAGACTAATCTCGATAAAAAATAACGTTTTTTTAATAAATCATACAGTTTAAAAAATAATCTAGACAATGTTTATTCATATACCGACTTATATGATATTGCTAAATAAACAATTTTATATATGCCCAATT
>QFDD01005488.1:0-16968 GCA_006871305.1 Vachellia collinsii | reverse complement strand
AGAGGGCAGCCAGATCCTTTGAACTTGATTGTGAGGATATATGAAAATGGTTCTTCTTTTTCATATCCATATTTCAAGTCCTGAACTGGAGAGGGCAGCCACATTTGATTATTAATTGTTGGAATAAAGTGAAAATCGCAACTCGGGGTGCTTGCTTTGCGATCAGGGATAGCGGTAATTAGTTGTCTTTTAATATTTTAATTTAATTTAATGAAGTACAATTTTTTGTTTTTTTTTCTATTAGTATTTAGGATTTTTAAAAAAATTATCATTTTTTTTCAGGATCAACACAGCAGTTTTATGGAAGAAGATGTAGCTGCAATATTTGTTTAACTGCTTTGATCAATGATAAAAGAAGATTTAATCATTCTCCCGCAAAGCAATGGTTGTTTTTCTAGTTATATTGATTGAAGTTGTTATATTTTAATCTTTAATATATATATTTGAACAAAATATATATATAATATAAATGGCAGTATCATGTATTCATGTGTGTCAGTGTGTGTGTAAACACACTCCTGTGTTGGGGACGAAATTGTCAATTACCGAGTTATAACCCCAACAAAACAGTGAAAACCCAATCTTGTCTCGCCGGGTAGAAGAAGCAGATCCATCTGCCTCCGTCGACGGACAAGCATTTCAAACTCGGTCGAGCTCGCCGTCGGACGCCGTCCACAGTTGTCAGCCCTGCGTGGTTGTTCCCCGGCAAGTACTGAAAAAGTTTCGAACACTAGGGCTTTGTCTTCTCCCTATTGTAAGATTGATTTGTTCTAGCCGGCTTTGAATCTAGACTTGAATTTGTTCCTCGCGTCATCTGTTCCCTGCGCGGTTTTCAAATTTGTGTCATATGCCTTCGTACCGTTTCTTGCTTGTTTTAAGTTTTTCTTTTTAATTTGGCTTTGATTCTGGTCGCGTAATCATTTGGATGTTGACGCTTTTGAATCCGAGAATATTTACTGGTTAAAATTTTTAACTTCGCTTGTGTTTGCTTGAATGGTGTGCAATTGCCTATTATACTTCCCTCTTCATTTTGATCACTGTCGACTTACTCTCTTTCGTTGTGTTGTTGTGCAATGGCTTTCTGTTTACTTATCTCTTTTTATTATCTTCATTTTATAAAATTCTCAAGGTATTTGTGATGCATGATCGGGTAAATGACATGGCTCGATTTGTGTCTGGCAATTTAGAAGCTTGAGTCTAAATCATTTCCTGCAGCTCAGTGGTCTGTGTATTTAGAAGCTATTGACAGAAACTATTAATTGCGCACCTTACTCGCTATAGGCAACACATTTCGCGATCATAAATTTCAAGATGAAATTGGAAGAAGATAAGTTGCAACAGTGTTATCGTTGTTATTCTTCATCGGTTTGTAGGAGTTGCCTGAATCAATTCTCTTGCTAAATCATCTTCGTTAAGGTATCTGGGACCAAAATTAAAAGGTTGTGATACCAACTATCTATATTTCAAATACTTCGGTGGGGGCAGATGCCCTGAGTGTAATATGGGTCCGCCTATGGTTATACACCGGAATCTGTTATTCTGGTGATATAGAAAAGGAACAAATAAAATGGTATAATAGAAGAACCACTCATATCAATGTCAATATCCATGCAAGGTGAGATATCTTTGAACGACTAGAGGCCTCTACCAAAATAAGAGATTCTGATATCATCAAGTATATTATCTTGCTTTCATGTAAGCCTTTGATTCTGTAATTTATCATTTCATTCTTAACGGTTTGTATTGGTAAGTAGGTAGCTGTTTTTGCTGTCTCAAATGTTTCAATCCCTTGATTAAGTTTTGTAAGTTTGATTTTCTTTTTGATAACTTGTTATTTGTCTTGAATTTTTTTCCTATGGTATTTTTATGTTGGCTCATGTGAGAAATTCTTTAGCTAAAGGTTTGTTCTGAGCTCAAAATGTTTGAGATCTGATAGTAAACAGACTTGTTTGTTGTTTTAAGGAGTTATACGTTGGTGGTATATTGCTACTTTTGAGATTAATATTCAACAGCTTTCTATGGTTCTCATTGATGAAATATCTTTGGCATTATATGTATATTGTGGTTCATCATGCATGGCTTATTGCTGATCAAAATAAGATTATGACAAGTCTGCTATTTGATTCTGCGGAACATGCATAATCATTGGTAAATGTTGGTTGACAGCCTTGATTAAGCCTTTAAAGAGGATTGAGAAAGATGAACCATAACCCACAATCAAGTGAAGGCAGGCATGATGACGATGCTGCACTGTCAGAATTTCTAGCTTCTTTAATGGATTACACTCCTACAGTAAGTTTCTTTTACTATGAATGACCTGAGAAAACTTCCTTAACTTGCTTTATATTCATTGGAACATCTAAAGCTCATCACTAACTTCTTTCTCTTTTATTTTGTATCTCTGAAAGATACCAGATGAATTGGTGGAACATTACTTAGCAAAGAGTGGCTTTCAATGTCCTGATGTTCGATTGTAGGTAGTTCTATTTTTTTTTCCTGAAAGTCAATGATCTTGTTGATTCCATTTAGATATTGTTGACATTAGCTATTTTTAGGTCACAGAGAAAGTGCTTCACCATCTGTTTCTGGGATATGACTTGACTCACTGAAATGCGTGCATCTAAGTTCAACTGTAGTGTAATCTTGGGTCAATGACCTGTCGATCACCTCATTAGTCATATTTTTCCTTTGTACTTTTAATTCCAAAATAATGTAGGTTGAAAGGAAATAAGAAGCACACAATATGATTTATTTTAAAGCATCAGAAAGTTGAGTTACATTCAAAATCAACATATTTTGTGTAGAAAAAGAATTTTATTGACGGTAAAAGAAAGTAACGCATCGAATACTCCAAACTTGAACACTTTTTGGTTATTGAAGTTGCACAATCTATTTGGATGTGTTAGGGGGATCCCTTTTATTTAAAGTGAAAATTGTTGAACAATGATGCTATTAATTTGGATCTTTGGGCCCATCATTTCTTGTTCGTACGTTGTCTAGTCTAATTGACATTTTTTTTCCCTGCAGAACTAGACTTGTAGCTGTTGCTACCCAGAAGTTTGTAGCTGAAGTTGCCAATGACGCCCTTCAGTATGCTTATTGAGCCATCACTTTCTTTTTTATGTTCTTCATTTCTTCAATGGCCACAAGTTTTCTGCATAACAGAATTAGTTTATTTTTTAGTTCAGAAGTGCTATAAGTAATTTAATCTCCGCATTTTGTGTTGGGTTGATGACGTCAACAAATTTTAATTTCTGCTGCCTTCTCTTGTAGGCACTGCAAAGCAAGGCAGGCAACAATTCCGAAGGACAAAAAGGATAAGCAGCAGAAGGTCCTCAGCTGATGCTTGCAGTAACTTTTGTCTTTGCTATTCTTATTTCTTATTATAACTGTCTTGTGAATCTTGTTTGCGCAGGATAAGCGCCTCACATTGACAATGGAGGACCTATCAAAGGCACTGCGTGAGGTAAGAACTTTTCTTGACATGTAAATGGGGGACTAAGTTTTCTCTGTTCTCATTATGAGAACCATGGGCTCTGACTTGTATCAAGTATTACTACTTTATTGATACCCAAACTTTTGCACGTAAAAAAAAATAAATAAATAAATAAAGCTTGTCTCGTTTAATCAAATGAACTTGTAATGAACTGAACCAAACTTGAGTGTTTGGCCAGTTGAATGCCTGAATCAACATGGAATTTTGTCAGCTTCTTGAGCTAGATTTTTTGGCTGATTGGCATAATTTTGTGATTAACTGCACATATATTCATTAGTAGTCTCATCTATTCCGCAATCTATTATCTGTTCTTATTTCTTGTGAACAGTATGGAGTAAATGTAAGGCACCAAGAATATTTTGCTGACAGCCCTTCAGCCGGAATGGACCCTGCTACACGAGATGAATGAGCCATTACTTGTCTGTAACAAATCTTCAAGGGTTCTTGTTTGCTCATAGTTTAGTAAATACTGTCGTTTGGCGAGGTGGATTTGAGTCTTAAGTCGATGAATTTAGTGGAATAGTTTCAAGTTCCGAATGTTTGATTTATAAACCATTGTGTACATTTTGCTCTTAGTTAGAAATATATCCGAAATACATTGTGATTAATCGATTAGAAGGATGTTTGAAGCGTCATTCTGTTGGCCTTGGAACCTTGAAGATAAGAGGCCTGTCTTTGTGGACGTTGGAAAATCATGTTTGCATAAATTGGCATAAAAGTTATCTTACATATATACTTTATGGATTATACATGGTAAAAAAATAGTTTCTACAGTTAATCTAAACAGGCATAGTTCTAAATAGGCATGGTGTTACTTTGGCACAATCAGCAATGGAAAGTTTTAAGCCATTGTGAGATTTAATTCAGCATGTGGAAGAAGATTCAATTGGCCAAAAAAAAAACTTGGGACAATTTGTTCCTAACTGGAAAAAAAAATCCAGAGCAAATTTGCATAATAACTCTTCTATTTTACTAATCTTCGTCCATACAGTCGTTAGATGTTACGAGTCAAAGTTAGTTAAACTTGGTCAATCAGTTATTTCATTAGTTACACGCCCTGACACGTGGCTATTGATGGAGAGCGTCAGGCACATTCATCTTGAAATGTTGTTCATTGGAATAATGCAGATGGTGCTCATTTAATAGCAAAATATCTCTGAAATTGTGGCTTTCTGGCAGAAATTATATTGGTTGAATGTATTTATAGAAAAAAAACGTGTTAATGAGATAAAAATAAGAGTAATTGATTTGCACGCTGCAAGGAAACTAAAGTGTGTAAATAGTAGTTGTGATACATAAAATGAAATAAAATAAACAAATATACATTAAAAAAAGGTTCGAATCAAAATGAAATTGTTGAAATCGGGTTTAATCAATTATGAATTATAGGTAAACCATTTGGGATCGAATGGAATTGTCTCCCTGTGATCTTTCGATGAAATTTCAATAACCAGAGCGCTGTAATTAAGATAATTCCTTTTCCTTGAGCTATTACTACTTTAACCATTAATCGATTTGTCTGATTACTGCTTGTGTTAATGGTTTTAACCTTCAAATTTTGATATTAATAAAGATCAATCTGATATAAAAATAAAAGAATATTGAAGAGAGATGAGTAAAACAATAGAGAATTGGGGAGGAAGGAAAGAGTAATTCTTATTCATGTATATTCTTCATTTCCATATAACTCTTTATATTACAATCCTATTTATAGGCACTAAATCCTTTCAAAAGTTACAATGTCATAAATATAGAAATTAATCTACATTATGATACAATATAAAGGTATTGGAATCAACCCACATTATTGTAGGATATGTAACATAAGAGTCATTATGTGTATTAACCATGTAAAACTCCCAGGAAGCCATTCATGTTGTAATTTATAACTTTAAGTGTAGAATTCCAAGAAATAAGGTTATGGACATCCACACTTGATATTGCAATATTCATAACACAATCATAATTTTTTTGACCCAATAGTGTACGTTCAACAGGCCAAATTGCTGAAAAATGCCGAGGGGAGACGATCGAAATGCAATCAGAGCTGAGATTATTAACGATTATGATAATCCGACATGAGCTTATAGTTTGTTTATTTAAGTATTATATTATCATCTGTTGCTCCCGTGTTGACGTGTTCGCCCCTCACACTAGGAAAAGTCTTTCAATTTCTGCCCAGATTGCCTTGCCTGACACCTATTTCAAGTCATATCAGTATGCTATCATTGGAGTACTTGCTACTAGCCGTAGTAATGGTAATGATAGTGTTTTCTAATCATTACCCCTAACTAGCTAGTGCATAGCATAGTGTGCTCAAATTCCAAACGAGATGAAAAGACAAAAAAAGTCATGGGAACATGTCTGAAGAAGAAAAGAGAGAGATCGATGGTGAATTTGTTGAGGTTATTGAACAAAATGAAATTTTTTTACTATCAGTAAAAATAATTATTTAAATATTATATTTAAAAAAATATTTATTAAGATATTATGAATCTTTGAAATTTATTTGGTATGAAGGATTTCTAAAAATTATCTCTTTAAACTCGTTCAAATTTTATCCAATGATTCTTTTATATCCTCCAACCTCTTCAAGACTCATTGCTGGAAAAAAAAACTGTTATTTTTTTTAAATCCTCCCAAAAAAAAAACTGTTACTTTTTTTTTGAAATCCTCCTCCCAGAAAAAAAAAGCTTTTTTCCTCTCACACTATAAATAGTAACAATAATTACGTAAATGTTACACTTTTGAAAATATTTACCCATATACTATACTTAAACTTATTTTTCAGGTGAATGTATTCAAATTTGTACTGAACTCGTTCATCTAAAGAACGAGTTCAATTTTCCGCACGCCTTACGAGAGAAAGAGTAGTTCAGGAGGAGGACGAGATGTAGGCCCAAACTCATCCACCACGTGAACGAGTTACGTTCACATGGTGCTCGTCCCAACACAATGCAAGCGGACGTGATGGTGCAGCAGGCAAAGGGAGGAGGGATGCAGCTTGCAAAATGCATGATAATGAATAGGAAGAACGCATGAGGGTGAATAGAAATAACTAAAGGAGTATAAATGGATGCACAAGATTTTCCTTGCCTTGCTTCATTGTTTTCCGCTGCGTTTTGGTCCCTTTTTTCCCTTGCCTTGCTTCATTGTTTCCTTTTTGCTTATGTTCATTTTGCTCCCTTATTTCCTCATTCATTTTTTTCTTTTATTTGTAGTTGAGTGCATCCCTCGTCCCTTCTTTTTGTTAGAGTTGCTGAATAAAGTGAACCGTCACTTAAAGTTCACTTTTAATCTGAACAAGGTATTTTATTGTGACTAATTATTTTTATGAATGTTGGTATTATTTTTTATTATTTGGATGCGTTATATTTCTTCGGATGTGCTTGCAACAAAACTCTTGAACACATTTTCTTCTCATGCCCTTTCACGCAGTCCATATGGTTTGGATATCTGTCCATTAGACCCCCCCCCATTCAGAGGTTCCCATCATCTCAGTCTTGGCTTAAAGATATGATTACCCAACTCAATTTGGATGGTCATGAAGATATGCTTAAAGGAATTATTGTTTTACTGAACTTCCTCTAGTTAAAATGTAATAAGGCCCTTTATCAATGAAGGATTGATTAATCAAAGCAGTTCTAAACCGCTGCCAAAACCGTTACAAAAATTAATGGTTTAATATTTTTGTAGCGGTTTTAAAACCGCTGCAAATTTAAAATTCAATGGCACGAGTTTTTGAATTTAACATTTGCAGCGGTTTGAAACTGCTGCTATTTATTCTTCCTTATTTTGCAGCGGTTTAAAAACCGCTGCTAATGTCTTAACATTTATGTTTAAGTTTTTGACAATTAATAAATTTTCACTTCTTTACTTTTTTTTTCTTTTAATTTTTTTGTAAAATTGATAAATTTCTAAATTTTAAATTTTTATATTCTTAAATTTAAATAATAACAATTTTAAATGAAATTTTTAAATTTAACTAATAACAATTTTAAAATTTTACAATCTGTACAAGTGAACTACAAAAAAAAACTCAGGAATCCAACTGAGGGAGCGGTGGGTTGTGTTGACCAAGCTAGTGGATCATCTGTCCTAGGAGGCTGGGGATCAGGCTGAGCTAGTGGTGGCACGAAGATGTTCAGCATGACCATCGGCGAGAGCTGCGAAGGAGCGACGCCAGGCTGAACCCGCTGAAATGCCATCTGGAGCACGGAGTTAGCAACCTGCCTCCACATCTTCATCTACACCTAGAACAGCGCATGCATCCGTGCCTGCGTCTGAACATGGGCCTACACCTGGCCTCGACCCGTGCCTGGACCTAAGCATCCACTCAAGCCTCGACCTACTCTAGGACCTCTTCTCTAAGCTCAACGCGTAAAGACTCTCAGTCCACATCGGAATCGCCTTTCCTCTTGGGTCCCGATGTGGTCGCCTCGGACGCAACAACAGAAGATGAAGTTCCAACTTCATATCTGCTACTCCCGAAGACTCTGATCCTCGTCACCCCAAACCAGAAGCCTTGAAGTCGCACGGGGTGCCTATCACGCCCTTCCATCGCCGTCTTTAGTGAGAGAGTGGGGTATAAGGCTGACCCCTGGGACTCATTGAGCTCAGCGTCAGTTCGCTGAATACGCTCCTGAAATAGAAAAATGATATTAAATATTTATACAAAATACAAAATATACTTACAATAATCTGCTCAGTCTCCTCGAATAATGGAGTCCCGTCATTGTGCCTGTGGGTGGCCACATACATATCTCCCTACGTGGCCCTCCGACCGTCCCTTCTCGCTGCGTCATCCTAAATAAACATAATATAATAATTTTAATAACAATCAAAAAACAAGTAAGATAAATTAATTTTATATTTACCATCTCAGCATAAGTGCAGGAGAATGGCTTCGATCCTGCAGTATGATGGATCGTCTGGCGTGCGCAGCTCGCCTGGATATAGCCATACGGCCAGTGACCTCCTCCACCAGACAAATCTTGCCCAGCTTTCGGGCTGAATCGGGTCAGGCATGTCTGCTGCCACCTCTTGAGTAGTCCGCGTGCCATCCCGGTTCTTCGAGTGGTACAGGCGATTTCGCCTATTCTTCCACCCCTCTCCCATCTTCGAAATGGAATAGTCATTGTGCGCATCTCGCACAGCAAATTTATTCTGCAAAAAAACATATCAAAGTTAATTAGTATTTTACAATAAAATAATAACTTAATTTAAAGAAATATATTAAAATTATACCTTAACTTTATTCTCCCAAACCCAATCTTTATCTTCTTTCCGTACCCTCTTCCATATCTCGGCGCTGATATCAAATTGGTTGTAGTTCCCTCTTTGCTCTGACAGGTAGCGGTGGTATAGCTGATCGGCCTTCCCGATCAGTTGCCGTGTCAGCTCATTCTTGGTACCACTATTTGGTGGCCAGCATCGAGCTGAGAAATATATCCCTCAATGCCAGCTTCCTCTTTTGTAGCCGCCTTGTCGGATCTGTACATTGTATTCCAACATTAACATTATAAATTAAATTAATTCATCAATTTGAATACAAAATATAAATCTAAACTACTTACCCTGAATGTCAATTTCAAAGCCAGTGGATCGTGAAGCAGAAGGCTGTGGGAATCCCTCTTCCTTGGCAATATCCTCATCCTCGAAGTTCTCAGCCGCCTCGACTGAGATATCTGGAAGATCAAAATCTTCGACGCTGAGATATGTATTGTCAGGATTGGCCTCAGCGCCGCCAGCATCTGGAAACTCCTGCTCCTCAGGATTGGCCTCAGCGCCACTTCATTCCGGGATGTTCTCATGCGGGATCATAGGCTCCTTATCGGGCCTACATGTAGGATCGGGACTAGGCATCTATAATAAAATAAAAAACATTAAAATAAAGTTAAAAAATTAAAACATAAAAAATAATTTAAATAAATTAATATATATATATATAATAAAAACTTAATTTATACCTTTCTAGCTCAACAATAGACTGATCTATCTCTATTTTACTTTTTGAAACTCTTTCGATGTGACCTTTTTGCGAAAATGGAAGATGAATATATATAGGACGAGGAGTTAGCAGTGGTTTGTTTAAAATCGCTACAAATTAGAAGCGGTTCTAATAAAACCGCTGCTCCAACCGCTGCAAAATAAGATCACTTCTCAGAAAACACGTAAATTAGAAGCGATTTTACTTAAACTGTTGCTTAATGGGAGGGAAATCCTGACGTTTCAATTTTGCATCGGTTTATTTTGTAGCGGTTAACAAAACCGCTACCACATTGTGACCCTTCGTATTTTGCCGCGCTTTTTTTCAAAACATTACTACAAAGTTTCGCTACAATTTTGGCGGGTCATTCACGCCACATTTTGTTGCGGTTTTAAACCGCTACTAAATAGCCAGCATGGCAAACGCTTAGTTTCTGCGGCAAATTAGTTTACAACCGCTACAAGTCATTGACTTTGTTGCGGTTTTAAAAACCGCTACAAAATAACCACTACAAATTACCCATTTTTTTTGTAGTGTAGCCCATGGGTTCAGTCAGAGGAAATAAGGTGTGGGAGTTACAAGGGAGACTCGGTGTTTAAAAAAAGTGATCATATCATTATTGATTCATGTGACTTTTATAATCATTATGATATATTGGTGATAATGATGTTGATGTGTGTATATATATTGTTAAATGTGCATAGAGATAACTGTTCGAACTATTTGTAATTTGAATATGATTTAAGAAGCTATTTTTATATGCAATTAATTCTTTATCTCTCATCGGCACTCATTGGTATGCCTTTTGAGTTAGATTGTTGCTTGCTTAGACTTTTGTCTCACCCTGTTGCTATTAACATTTTTCAAGTGATAGCTCACGTGCTAAGATTTCTGCAAAGGCTCCAGAAGCTTAAATTGTGCTATAATCGTTGTATAGCCTCATCATTTGTTATATGTGATGCATTGATGTATATTGTCATTATTACAAGGCTCATATTTTGTTATACCCTTAATTGAGACACTTCGACTCATAATTTTTTTGATGAATTAATATTATAAGGCAAGATGTCTATCATTGATACTATTATAATATTTTGATGGATCCACTGTGTTGATCTGTGATTAATTATTTAAAGGAATACATTTTATGTTGGACAATTTGGTATTGAGCTATCAATTTGATATTGGCATGAGATTTGAAAGTTTAGCTATTTTATTTTTTTAATGTAAAATATTATCTCTTACTAGTTAACCTATATTATAAATTAAAAATTTTTATAATTATAATTAATTGTTAAATTACTGTTTATTAAATTAAGTAACCGGTTAAAAAGGACAGTTGTTACAAAGCCTCCATCCAACCTATCTCCTCTTGGACACATCACCTTCAAATTAGTCAGCCCCACTTTGACCAAGCGTCCCTCCACCATCTCTAATTTAACGACGTCCCCTCCTCTATCACTAGTCCCCACTTTGACTGCGTTAACCACGATCCTCTCTTCTAGGAACCATACGACTTCCACTCCTAATCTGCCACATGCGAACTCCTCTTTCGCTCCATCAATTCTTCATCCACCCACAAATGATATTGAAAAAGTAGCTTTTAATTTAAATGGTCACTTTCTCAAATGCGCTGAAATTGTCCACACGGTACAGCTCTCTATTTTTCTTCTTGGCATCATGGAATTTGAAGCCTTGCAACCCAATCACACATGGGTCCTTGTTCCATGCAGTGGCTCGCAAAAGTCAGTGGATTGCAAGTGGATCTCCAAGACCAAGTTTAAACCCAATGGCTCTGTCCTCAAACTGAAGGCTCGCTAGGGGTCAAACCTACGACCATCCGTAGAGAAGAGAGGTAATGGAGGAGGTGACGATGACTGCGGGAGTTTTTTCTACGCAGCTGCCGGGAAACTTCGTCTTCTTCGAGGGACCCGTAAGCTTGTCCAGATGCAAGACATATTAAATGCCATGCATGATTAATAGCTTTTGGTGTAGTGTCACTTGTAAAGGCTAGAATCTGAGAGAGAGGTTATGGAGGAGGTGACGATGGCTGCAAGAGCTTTGTACCAAAGTTACTCAGAGGCAGAGAGGAGAGATATCCAGTCGTTGTTCAGGTCACTGGACAGAGACGGAGATGGAAGGATCAGCATGGGAGAGTACCTGAGCTACACTCGAAACGCCGGCAACCGAGCCCTCTTCAACCTCGTCGATCACAACCGCGACGGCTTCCTCCAGTTCGACGAGCTTTTCACGATGTTTTACATCCAAGTCAGCCGGCCGCGGTGTGATGGCTGTGGCATTCACATCCTAGGCATGTACTTCACCTGTACGCAGTGTCGTTTAACCAACCACTTTTGCGACCACAGTTTCGATCTCTGTGTTCCCTGCTACCGCGCCAGAAGATTCGTGCATCCTCATTCTGAGTTTGACGATAACTACACGCTTTTGATCAAGATGCAAACGATGCTTTTAGGTGCTCCTCAGGTACGTACCAGTTTTATCATCGATTTCCTGTTTACCGAAGAAGCTTTATATTCTTCGCTTAATTAATTCTCATTCTTAAGGAGTGCGTTTTGGTCGTCATGATCACAGAATCTGGGTTTGCTTGTTTAGTAGTTGATAGTACAAGATGGGGGCATCAATGGCTCCTCCCCACTTGAACTATTTTTCTACACATTCATTCGTTTTACGTAGAATATAATATAATGATATAAGGAAATATGGAAAAAAACATTTGTGAAGGGCCCGAATTTTAGGCGCAGCTAACGCCTTAGCCCCCTCGACAGAAATGCTAGTATATATGTACATGGAGTCTGAAGCATGCCAATTGCGAAGGGAATGTTTGATCACAGCTTTTAAAAAAGATGCTCAGGCCATGCTTGGTTAGAGCTTTCGGTCCTTCTGGAAGCGCTCAAAAAGCCAGAAATCTTCAGGAATTTTTATTTGGTTACAAAATGGAAATCAAACGAACACAAGTACAATATGTTTAGATTAATAGTTGGAAACGTAATTTACGATTTATAAAGTAAATATAAAAGAAATTTTAACGTGTTTCAATAAAATCATCACAAACAAACCTCCTTAGTTTATATCTGCCTTTTGGCTCGTGTATACCCTTTCCATTAAAAAGAAGCCGAGTGAAAACTAACTACAAGACATTTTTTATACGTTCGTCTAGATTTATATATATCGTTATTGCTTGTTTTATTTTCAGGCAATAACGCCTGCTTATGGCTATCCAGCATCATCCTCAGGGGGAAGGGGAATAAAAGTGAGTAAATTTCTCCCTTTTGGCTTTGATATGAGCTTTAGTATTGTTTCACTTTTCCTGCATGTATTTTATTATTTGTAGACTCGTGTGTGTGTGTTTTGGTAGAGTAAAAGTAGATAAGGTAAATAAATAGTTTTATTATACTTTATGTATATTTCAGGAATTAGTGAAGGCGGCTTTCAGGGCACTGGTACATGGGATGACCTTTACTTCGATTGTGTTTGACGTACTGGGGAACACCTAATCCTGATCATTCTCATTCATGCAGATTCAGTGATAGAGAATTATCCCAACTGTGCGATTAATCAATTAATAAATTAATTTGCATCATGCACTACTGCTAATTAAAATCAGGTCCAATTTGCTTCATGCACGACTGCCTTTGAGTTTATGGTTAATTAAATTTTCTAATAAGTACCTAGTTTCGCGCCTGTTTATATTTATCACTACGTCTCATGTAATGTGTATCTGGTTTGTTTGCTTGTATGTCAGTATCTTGTCCGTGTTTGAGTTCGAATTCTTAATTGATCTTTAGGTCTGTTTGTGCTTAAAAGCACCGGACCTGATTTTAAAGACAGATAAATTAATTAGTTGAAAATCACAATCATTCACTACATTGAATTAAATATTATCTGTTTTTTTTCTAAAGAAAGGAGAATTTCAATCAGGTTTCTGGTAACAAACAAATATATTCATGCTTACATTTCATAATTGTTGATTTACTTATATGTAGTCCAGAGGGAACTAAGTGTAAATTAGTCCATTACAAGAGACTTGGTGGTGGTGCTAATGATAAACAAGTAGTGGCAACTACTGGGAAAATGATAAAGACACCAATAACAATTGGAAATCACGAATATAATTTTCAAGGCATCATAAAAGGAAAGAATTAAGCCCCACGGTAATTAATAATTAGCGCCACAAAAATGAGTCTATGTCCACTCAACTTTTTTTTAAAAAAATTCAATTAAAGACATTATTGTTCCTTAATATTGCGTTCTCTCTCTTTTTTTTTTAATTACTTTGGAGGATTAAAAACAAGGTGAAGCTGATGTCCTTCTGGTTCAGATGTTACTGTCTTAGACAGAACAAGACGAGATAAGGGTAATGGATGGTTTCGCCATAGCGGGCAAGATGAAAGAAACACTATTAAACATTGATGTGTGTGTGTGATGGATCAAAACCCATGATGGTGAGTACATTTATATTTCATTTTTTTATCCTCTTACTTCAATATTACTCCTTTAAAAATCGAATGTATGTGCCTGAATTCGTTTGATAAAACGTGTGTTTGCTGATTAATTTTATATACCACCAGCAAAATTAATGTTTTGATTTAATTTTTCCCCCCTACAATTTTGACCAACTCTCTGTAATTTGAAAATCAAGTCATATTTTCAGAATTAAATCGTCAAGACCAGGTCATAATTAATTAAAAGTAGAGGGCACCGATCACTTCTTCTAGTTTGTACATATATAATCCTTGAAATCTGCTGCATCCTTCGAAACTGCGATGGCTTCCTGCAGTTTGAGGGGCTCCTGACTCTCAGCTACATTAAAAAAAAAAATTACTATAACAGCTGCTTTTACACACACACACACTCTTACACACAGACGAGTTAAAGATCATCCAGTCAAATCTGTAAATTACGTATATATCATTGATTTGGATCCCAATTTGCGAGAATATAACAATGTTTGATGTCAATGTCATTATCGTCAGTTTCATTTTCAATACTAATATCATTCTTAAATACCTGTTACCTTGATTTTCAATATCCAAAAGCAATTGTTTATCTCATCAGAACCATCTGGTGCACACTTTCATGGATAATTTTCTCATGAGACTGGGTAAAGTCAAAATGTTTTCGGAGTTCATAAACGATACATGATAAATATCACCACATACGCAGGCAAATAGACCCCTAAATTTAAATATATATATATATATATATATATAATTCTATTACAGTTGGATGGTTTTGCAAGCAAGAGTTGAAGTTACCAGTAGATTTCCGCATGATTAAATATATATAATATGAAGTGAAGCCAACTAACTTGGCATATACATATACAGATATAGAAGAGTGTTGGATGTAAAATCCGTAAAGAGAAGCAACTGATTTAGAAGTTGAAGAAGCTAGGTATACATGGAGGAGATAAGAAAGGCTGCAAAAGCTGTGTATGCGAACTTGAGCGATGAGGCAAAACAAGAAATGGAGGATCTGTTCAGGTCAATGGACAAAAATGGAGACGGCAACGTAAACCTTCAAGAGTTCATGACATCATCGTCCTCCTCCAGCAACAAGAACAACACAGTGCTGATGAGTCGCAGGATGTTCGACCTCGCCGATGAAAACGGCGATGGCAGCCTGCAGTTTGAGGAGTTTGTGACTCTGCTTTACTTGCGTGCAAGCCCCAGGCCATGGTGTAATGGGTGTGGCGATTTCATCGCAGGCTTGTTCTTCAGCTGTACGCAGTGTCGTTTGGAGAACAAAGGCGTTTGGGACATGACTTATGATCTGTGTATCTCATGTTATAATGGAAGACAGTTTGTGCATGACCATACTGATTTTGAAGATAACTATTTGCTCTTAGCCAGGATGCAACACGTGCCATCATCCCCTTCCAAGGTCAGTTCTTTGAATTATCCAGGATAATTGATTTTCTCCTGAAGTGAAATTATCATGTGAACATAAAAAAAAGTTAGATAAATTAATATAATTACCATTTTTTTTATCAATTTACGTGATTTATAAACTGATATATAATCTAATAATATACATAATTATTTTAGAATATAAGTAATTTAAAACAATTTATTTAGTTTTATTAATCTCCTACAAAAAGTAAATTGAGACTTTTATTAAGGATAAGAGGAGATATTAATTAATATTATCTATTTTTTTTCACTTTTCCAGAGCATAGTCTCTCCTCAATCAAGTGATGGATCAAGACGCGTAAAAGTGAGTGCATATATATTTATATATATTTCACACACACACATTCCTAGTTTAATTTTTTTGTCCTGGTTTCTTGATTTCGCGTTGATTTTTTTTTTTGTGGTTGGAGTGAGGATTGAAGGAGAGTATATTTCTTTTTATAAACAATAATTATCTTAATCATGTAAAATAAATTATTGGTTTAAATAAGTTAAAAGCAATAAATGCAAAAGAGATAATTTTTTCTTGTAATTATACATTTATTTATGAAGATAATGAGTTAAAGAGAATTGATGGGAAAATATGAGAAACATATAATGAATTGGAGTGCCAAATATAAAATGCATTAAACTATTTTTGAAAAACCAAATTGTTGGTTTTGTATGACTTTAATGTTATTCGTTTAGTTTATTATTAACAATTTCACATAACGCGCGAACCGTATTGTTATACTTTTAGAGAAATACTTACATACTTCCGGAGTGCCACGTCATTCATGCTCTGCCCAATAAAAATATTCCAAGTGTCATATATTGTGATCTTATATCCCATAAATTTCTCCTAATTTTTTTCATTTTTCCATAATCCATTACAATAGATATTTATTATGGAAAAAGAGGAATAATTAAGAGAAATTTATGGGATATGAGATCTATGGTAGATGACACTTGGAACATTCTCATTAGACAGAGCATGGATGACGTAACACTCCGGGAGTATGTAAGTATTTCTCATGCTTTTATTCACTTACCCAAAAAAACTTTCATGCCTTCAATCTTATTTTTTGCTATTTTCTTTTTATTTGCCCCCCTCTTTTGATCCGTTGGTAAAGGTAAATGCTTTCTCGTCTGTTTTCTGAATATCCCATTGTCTTTTTTTAACCAAGTGAATATCCCATTGTTCAATGTTCGGTCGTTTTAGTTTCTCCGTTATCCTTTTGACAACAGCTTCCTCCTGTCACTGTGACCGAGTGGCGGGAACATGACACTGGGGTTTTGATTTCAGAGGTCAGTCCCGGGAAAACTCTCTCAAACCCTAAACTTTACTCATTTAGTAGGTATTTGCTGTCATATTTCGGGAGAAATCGTCCATTAAGCATTCCCCAATGAACTGGCTAGCAACCAGAAGCATGGTCGTTTCATCACCACGTTGGCGTTCCCTTTCTCTCTTCCTTCGCTCTCCTGCACCCACTTACTGTTCATTCGTCCCTTCACGGGTCCTCCTGTAATGTCCCTCTTTCTCTCTTGTGCCTGAACTTGTTCTTATGCTC